>JAJLXT010000086.1:41507-56777 GCA_030571395.1 Nakaseomyces sp. UFMG-CM-Y6046 | reverse complement strand
CTTACCCTGCTTCAGAAAAACAACACACAACATTAAACCCTAGACTCACAAACCCTAGATATGCAAACCCTAATACTTACCCTCCAGTCCCGCATTCTTACCCTTCCCATTCATCCTTTTCCAATATTACCCGTCACACCCACTACCTTCTCTCTCTCTCCACTTTCAGACGAGACTCTTCCTTCCTCCCCGAGTCACTGTTTCTCTATTTTTCGTTCCGTGGATGCACGGAGATTAGATAGCTTTTTGAAGGATATAAGCCGGAGAAAAAGATATCTCCCCCTCTGGTATCAGTTATCAGAAAAAAAAAAAAGGAATGAAAACAGATCTCTACCCCCCCGTGTACGTAACTTTCTGTGTATCAGCTGCACGGTATCCAACTTGCACCTGTTTGGCACAGACGTCATTTTCTATTTTTTTTTTCAAACCTCGGTTTCAAACAAAAACAAGAACACCCGGTTACGTCCGCTTCTTATCTCCATTCTCGTCCATTTTTTATTTTTCTCTACCTCTCTCTCTACCTCTCTCTCCGTCTCTGTCTAAATCTCATATCTGATATCAGCTGATATAAGGAAATAGTATTTTACCCTCCTCCATTTTCCATGGAGATTACAGTTATTTCTCTCTGTGTGTGTAAATTAGTAATGTCCCCTCTCTCTCTCCACACTGTCATCTAAGAGCCGGACCCGCACAGAGACGGAAAAAAAAAGTATAACCCTTCCCCCCACCATTATCGGATTGCACGTACACTATGATCGCATTTCTGCTTATCCATCATATCTTACGTTTCCATTCTCGTTTTTCTCCTAAGTTTTATTGTTTAAAATTTTGGTTTTGTTTTTTTTTTGGTCCGAGGATGGTTTAAGCTCCGTTTTTTTATTGTAAAAGTTTTCTTTTGTGTTCACAAAAAATTTTTTTGTTTTTTTTTTTTTTCTTAAACAATTTTTTGATACATGCGCATCTTTCTGTGCGGTGTGGGAGAGTATTGCCTTATTTTTCATTTTATTTGTTATGTTTACTAAAAAACACATGCACAGAGACACACACACACAGAGCGACAGAGAAGAAAAAAAGGGATCTATGATAGGTGTACTCTTTTTGTACGCACGTTTCTGACCAAATTTCTTTTTTTTTTTTTTTTGCTGTTTGTTTGTTGTTGTTTTCTGTATTTCTTTTTTTTTGTTTGTTTGTCATTGGTCCTGTACAGTGATTTCTGTGTAGAATTATATGAAAGATAAGCTCTCTCTCGTCTTATATTCTTTTTTTTTTTTTTTTTTTTAGCTGCCAATGATTATTCCGTTTGGGGTAATCTCTCTCTCTCTCTCTGTGTGTGTGTGTCGCACTGCACTGCACAAGGGAAGTGTTTTTACTATTACATACAATCTACTGTTTTCTCACTCTCCCCCCCATCTCATTTAGTATATAAGGATACTTGATTCTTTGAAAGAAGATACAGTTAAAATATTATAATTAATCTTTCAATTGTTTTATATCTCTCCTTATTAGCAGAGATAGAGTTGTTAATTTTTTTTTTTAATATAGAAGAAAAAAAAAGGAAAGAATAAAACACACAAATATGAGTTCCTCTTCTGATATTTCAGTTGCAGGTTCTGATGTCTCGTTCCAAGGGAAACCCCGCGGAGGCAGACACGGTAGACACGTGGAAACAGAGGCAGACCAGTTGACTAAGGTGTTGACAGGAAGGTCGCATGAAGACGAAGTCGGAGGCAGTGACGAGATATATGATGACGATGACGACTGCAGGAGTAGTATAAGCCACAGGTCCAGGAGGTCGCACAACTCTGAGCTGTCTCCAGAGATGGTCGGGCGTGTGCAGAGTCTGGCAGAGGTGTTGAGTAGACACACCTCTAGGAGTGGTACTAATATAGACTTGAGCGAGCTGTCGGAGAGTGACAGGTTCGACGCCGAGAGGATTATCAAGAGTTTTGTGAGAGATGCAGATGAACAAGGTATTCATTTGAGGAAAGCCGGTGTCACGCTGGAACACGTCAGCGCCCGTGGTGTCGACTCCAGTGCAATGGAAGGTGACACATTCGGTAACGTGCTTTTCTTGCCATACACTATTTTCAGCAAGATCAGAGACAAGAAAAGGAATAAAGGTAAAGGTGACGGTATGAGGACGATTATCAATAACATCAACGGTTTGGCCAAGCCAGGTGAGATGGTCCTGGTGCTCGGAAGACCCGGTGCCGGTTGTTCCTCTTTCTTAAAGGTCACCGCCGGTGAGATCGACCAGTTCGCAGGTGGTGTTACTGGTGACATCGCTTACGATGGTATCACACAGAAGGAGATGATGAAACACTACAAGGCTGATGTTATCTACAACGGTGAACAGGATGTTCATTTCCCTCATTTGACTGTGCAGCAGACCCTGGACTTTGCCATTGCATGTAAGACTCCAGCTCGCAGAGTTAACGATGTCTCTCGTGAGGAATACATCGCCTCCACAAGAGACCTACACGCCACTATTTTCGGTTTAAGACACACATACCACACCAAGGTGGGTAACGACTTTGTTAGAGGTGTCTCCGGTGGTGAAAGAAAGCGTGTTTCCATCGCTGAGGCATTGGTTACTAAGGGTTCTATCTACTGTTGGGATAATGCCACCAGAGGTCTAGATGCCTCTACCGCCCTAGAGTACGCTAGAGCTATCCGTATTACAACCAACCTATTGGGCTCTACTGCATTTGTTACCATCTACCAGGCTTCTGAAAATATTTACGAAACGTTCGATAAAGTTACTGTCCTGTACAGCGGTAAACAGATTTACTGGGGTCCTATCGATGAGGCCAAGGACTATTTCTACAGAATGGGTTACGAATGTCCTCCAAGACAAGTCACTGCTGAATTTTTGACAGCCTTGACCGATCCAAACGGTTACCACATCATTAGACCAGGCTACGAAAACAAGGTCCCAAGATTAGCCTCCGAGTTCGAAAAGTACTGGAATGACTCTCCAGAATATGCCCAACTGCTAAAGGATACAGCTGACTACAAGACTGAGATTGATACCGAAAAGACTAAGGAGCTGTACAACCAGTCCATGCAACAGGAGAAATCTAAACATGCCCAAAAGAAGTCATACTTCACCGTTTCAATCTGGGAACAAATCAGACTATGTACTCTTCGTGGTCTGCAGAGAATTTATGGTGACAAAGCATACACAGTTATTACTATCTGTTCTGCTATCATCCAATCTCTAGTTTCCGGTTCCTTGTATTATAATACCCCATCTTCCACGTCTGGTGCTTTCTCCAGAGGTGGTGTGCTATATTTCTGTTTGTTGTACTACTCCCTTATGGGTCTAGCCAACTTGTCTTTCGAACATAGACCAATCTTACAAAAGCATAAAATGTACTCACTGTACCATCCTGCTGCAGAGGCTCTTGGTAGTACTTTTGCAAACTTCCCATTCAGAATGATCGGTATGACTTGTTTCTTAATTATCATTTACTTCTTATCACATTTGAATAGAACCGGTGGATCCTTCTTCAGAGTTTACTTGTTCTTAACAATGTGTTCCGAGGCTATTAACGCTCTTTTCGAAATGATCGCTGCTGGGTGTGATAACTTTGCTCAGGCCAACTCCATTTCCGGTATTATTATGATGTCCATTTCCTTGTACTCCACTTATATGATTCAACTTCCATCAATGCATCCTTGGTTTAAGTGGATCTCCTACATTCTACCTATCAGATACGCTTTTGAATCTATGTTGTTGGCTGAATTCCATGGTAGAAAGATGAGTTGTGGTGGTACTCTGGTTCCAAGTGGTCCAGGTTATGAAAATGTTGCTAGTGAAAACCAAGTTTGTGCCTTTGTTGGTTCAAAGCCAGGTCAATCTTGGGTTCTTGGTGACGACTACTTGAAGTTGCAATTTACATACGAGTACAAACACGAATGGAGAAACTTTGGTATTATGTGGTGTTTTGTTATTGGTTACATTGCCTTGAAGGCCCTGGTTACTGAAATCAAGAGACCTGTCAAGGGTGGTGGTGATGCCTTGATCTTTAAGAAGGGTACTAAGAGACACCACATGAAGCACGATGAAGAATTTTCTGCAGAGACTGGTGAAGTTGAATTAAAGGAGAAATTCTCCAGCAGAAGCGGTAGCTCTACTGCCTCTGAGGATGAAATTTTTGAGGAATTGGAATCTAAGGGTGTCTTCATTTGGAGGAATGTCTGTTACACTATTCCTTATGATGGTGGTATGCGTCAATTGTTGGACAACGTTTCTGGTTTCTGTAAGCCTGGTACTCTGACTGCATTGATGGGTGAATCTGGTGCTGGTAAGACAACCTTACTAAACACTTTGGCACAAAGAAATGTTGGTATTATTACTGGTGATATGCTTGTTAATGGTCGCCCTATCGATATTTCCTTCGAAAGACGTACAGGTTATGTTCAACAACAAGATGTCCATATTGCTGAATTAACTGTCCGTGAGTCCTTACAATTTTCTGCTCGTATGCGTCGTCCACAACATGTCCCTGATGAAGAGAAGATGGAACACGTTGAAAGAATTATCAAGGTTTTGGATATGGAACTTTACGCAGATGCTCTTGTTGGTGATGTTGGTAGAGGTTTAAATGTTGAACAAAGAAAGAAATTATCTATTGGTGTGGAATTAGTTGCAAAACCTGACTTACTACTGTTTTTGGATGAACCTACCTCCGGTCTTGACTCTCAATCTTCTTGGGCTATTATTCAACTGTTGAGAAAGTTGGCTAGTGCCGGTCAATCCATTTTGTGTACCATTCACCAACCTTCAGCAACGTTGTTTGAGGAATTTGATAGATTGTTATTGTTGAAGAAAGGTGGTCAAACCGTCTACTTTGGTGATATTGGTAAGAACTCCGGTACTTTACTTGAGTACTTTGAAAGAAATGGTGCAAGAAAATGTGATGTCCATGAGAACCCTGCAGAATATATTCTAGAAGCTATCGGTGCTGGTGCAACTGCATCAGTGACGGAAGACTGGCACGAAATCTGGAAAAGTTCTCCAGAATTTTCTAACGTTGAACAACAAGTCGATAAATTGATCGAAGATCTTTCAAACACTCGTGATGATTCAGAAATCGGCAATAAACCTACAAAGTATGCTACCTCCTACACTTACCAATTCAAATACGTTATGATCAGAACCAGCCTGACTGCATGGAGAAATCTAAACTATATTATGTCAAAAATGATGTTGATGACAGTTGGTGGTTTGTACATTGGTTTCACTTTCTATAATCCTGGTAAGTCATACACTGGTCTACAAAACACCTTATTTGCTGCTTTTATCTCGATCATTTTATCTGCACCTGCTATGAACCAAATTCAATCCCGTGCTATCGCTGCTAGAGAACTGTTTGAGGTTAGAGAATCGAAATCTAATATGTTCCATTGGTCTTTATTGTTAATTACTCAATACTTGAGTGAAGTCCCATACCATCTCTTGTTTTCGACCTTTTTCTTCTGCGCTTCTTATTTCCCATTGAGAATTCATTTTGAGGCCTCTGCATCTGCTGTTTACTATTTGAACTATTCCATCATGTTCCAATTGTATTACATTGGCTTTGGTCTATGTGTTCTTTACATGTCTCCAAACTTACAATCTGCCAACGTTATTCTTGGTCTATGTTTGTCATTCCTAATCGCCTTCTGTGGTGTTGTTCAACCTGTGAGCTTAATGCCTGGTTTCTGGACGTTTATGTGGAAGACTTCTCCATACACATACTTCGTTCAAAACTTAGTTGGTATCTTGTTACACAACAAACCTGTTCATTGTTCCAAGAAAGAATTGAATTACTTCCAACCACCTAGTGGTCAAACATGTGGAGAATATATGGCGCCATTTTTGTCTAAGCGTAGTGGTTACATTGTTGATCCTGATTCTACTACTGAGTGCGCGTACTGTATTTACCGTGTTGGTGACGACTATCTAAAACATATCAGTGCCAGTTACAGTTATTTATGGAGAAACTTCGGTATTTACTGGGGTTACATCTGCTTCAACATCATTGCAATGGTCGCTATCTACTATTTATTCCATGTTAGAGGTGTTGGCTTCTTGAAACCAGACAATCTTCTAAAATTGGTAGGTAAGGTTACAAGAATGAAGAAGGGAAATAAACCAACTCATTAATTTGTCTAATTAATAATATTACAAAGTACAAGACAAAATAAACAAAAAAAATTAATTTTAAAAAATAACCACAAAAAACACTAATAATCTATCTTAGATAGAACTTCTGATAATAAACAATAACTATTCATTTTAGTTAGTGACTGCTAATTTTAAATATACTTTTACTGCATTTTTAATAATAAATAGAAAAATTGAAATATATCCCATCTTCTTGGTCCTTAAAAACAAACACAATCCGATTTCTGTTAAAAAATATATAAAACTCAGACAGTTCAGCCATTACACTTATTTAAAAATATACAACTTAATGAATAAAATATCATTTACTTTCTATCTGAAAGTCTCCTTTTCCTTATAGATTGACGATCACAATCAATTTCTTTTATGGCATGGTCCCTCCAAGTGAGGAGGTGAATTGTTGTTGATTCGAACGTGTCATCGTCAAATTCATCAGTGTTTTCATGCTGCTCTTTAGTCGTTCTTGTACCTCCCCAAGAAAAATCATCAAATTTCCAAAATGCATATGATGGGAGAACAAAATTCCAAATTGGTAGTGCAAATAAATAAACAAACATCCAAACGATATACATGAGTTTAGTTGTAGTGATGACAATAAAAATACCTGGGAGTCCTAATATAATTAGTAATAAAATCAAAGTCAGAACCGGTGTAGGTGTAGAAACTATTGAATATATGATCACATATAATGTTGATACAATAGCAAAAGGTAATAACAAGGTTCCAAGCAGTTCCAAAATTACTACAAATTGCATTGAAAAACAAAATGTTCCACACAAGTAATTGTACTTAAGAAGGTCTAATAAATTGTGAACCGTGGAGTTAATCCATCTCCGTCTTTGTGATAACAGAACTTTAAAAGAGCTTGGTACTACTGTCTTACAGGCAGCTTTAGGTAAAAATATATGCTTTCGAGACGGAAAAGTCCTGAGTAGCAATGAAGAAAGGTATCTATCTTCCCCCAACAAAAGTAGATTCTTTGAATGTAAAGTTAATGTAATATTGTTGGAATACCTTTCTACAATGTCCGGGTTTGCCAAAATTGGAACCCAAGAATTTTTATTTGCATCCTTAAGTGCTTTTATTCGGTACATGGAAAAACACCCCGGTAAGCACAATACAGAACCAAAAACTGATTCAAAAGCTTTTGATTGGTGATGAGCAATATAATACTCGAATATTTGTATCATCGTAACCCATGATTCAGTTTTATTAGCTATTTTAGTTTCACCGCAGAGTCCCATTATGTTGTTGTCCTTGGCCATTTCTGCACACATATGAGTTATCGAGTTCGGGTATATCCTAGTGTCAGCATCAACCATAAGGACATTTTCGTAAACATTTGCCATCAATCCTGTGATCTGCCAGATATTCTTTAAAATCTGATATTCCAGCTCATTCATTCGTTCATTATATGTTATTTTTTGTAGAAATGACATCAAAAGAACTTGTGAGTCCCGTTTTCCACGATTACCAGGCTTTTCCGAATTTAGAGACTCTTCTGGACTTCCACACTTTATAATTGCAATCATTGGTACCTTTTGCTGCTTTTCAATTTGTACAGTTGATGTCTCATATTTATAAAATCCTGAATAAACCTTGGCCCTATTTTGTCGACATTTTCCAGTTGCAACAGCAGGATAAGTATATGGACATACCTCATTTGGATCCTCAACAAAGTCAAACATCATATCCAAAACAATTTTTGGTGTCGATTTTGCACAACGGCTTCCGGTTACTAAACCATCACATACAACAATAACTAGTTTATGAGTGTTAGGATAATCAGTAGTGCATATAGCGTCTAAAGTGGCTCTGATTTCCGCTTTGCCTTCTGAATAACATGTAACCAGACATAAAGTGTGCATTAGACGGTGATTCTGATACAGTTTTGTAGAACTTGGTTGTAAGATGACATTTTTATGAACTATCGATTCATCTAATTGACCTTTACTTATGACGTGCAGTAACCTAGCCTTATATCCCATAGAGGAATCTATAGAAGATCCTAAATTTTGAGGTCTCAGATTTAATACATTGTTTGGTTGTAGCGCTAAATGTGTGGAACTCAGGAGTTCTTGGTTTTTAAATGTATATGTATTCTTTCCTAGTCTACCGATTCCTGGCATTATACACGCCCACGATGGTAGACCATTTAAATGCTTTTCACATCTTCTTTTAATTGAACGATCACTATGTCTTGTCAAGACATTAGAACTTGGATCTGCATCCTTAATTGGTGCCTTGCTATTGATATCATCAGCCCATTCTTCAATTGTTTTCATTAATTTCCCCATCGACCTGTTATCAAGCTCATTTGCACCCTGCTTTCTGGATATACACCATCGAAAATAACATGCAATTAAAAATTTGAAAAATACCACAGAAAGAATAAAAATTAGACATAAATATAATATTATGTGTGAAACCAGACAACCAACCGATTTGGAATCAATTATCCCAACTTTTGCTATATCCAATAAACACCTCGCTATTTTCTTATCCTCGTTTGTTGTAAATATCATTGAAATATCATAACCTTTGATTGGTAATTTTTTAAGCTCTAGTAATTTATATGGAATTTCAAGATCATTTTGTATAAACAGTTCTAAAATATCGAGGTCAATTACAAAACCGTTGTATACAACTAGTTTTCTTTCTGAATTTTGAATATCTTCCCAAGAATAGAAAATATCAACTGGGTACTCTAAAAAATAATATGATTCTCTCTCAAATTCAGAAATGTGACAATCACTTCGACTAAAAGGCATACTCCTCAAATCAGTTACATTCGTAGAATTTTGGAAAAATCTTAAGCACGGAAAGTACCAGGCAACATTTCCACTTTCATCGTGAGGAATGGAACAGTTTTCTTTTGGTTTTATCAGCCCTTTGCAGTTACCGTTCACATTTTGAAACAGCAATGTTGCATCACTTCCCCCATAGGACTTTGGTGCAAAAATACCATAGTACGATATTAACATTGGTGTAGATTCTGGAATGCCCTCCGTATTGAAAGGATAAGCTCTCCCGTGTATCCTAACAAAATTATCTGTAATATTTCTTGTATTGATTTTAGGCAAGGAGTAACTGCAAGCGGTATTTGAAAATGCAAATGATACATATCCTACAAATATACCAATGCCGCATATAATACTAATCAACCCAATTTTCTCTCTCCAAGCAACTTGTTGAGGTCTTGTTTTAATACCACAGAATTTCAAGAGAAATGAAGGTATAAAAATGGTAATAATCAAACAATATGCTCTCCAGATAGAAAATTGTTGTAGATGATCACTATTAATAGAGGTTGTCCTAATAAATAAATATTTACTAGGGTTTTTATGTTCAGAACTATTAAAAGCTGGAACTTCTACTTTTGGTGACCCAACTCCTTTTATTTCATTTTCCGAGGAGGCATACGGATCCAAGCTCCTATATGACGGATTTTTGGAAGTATCAGTAGATTGACTAATACTTGCATTTGTATAGCTTTCTCTCCTCTGCAACGAGTAAAAGTGTATATTTTCATCACAACCACTTGGGGCTCTTTCTGGTCTAACCAAAGAGTTCCTACGGGAATATGCTTTATTAGATCCTCTCAAAGATTCTGAACAATAGTGAAGAGTTTCTTCTTTTTCTTCTTGACTTTCTTTTTCATTATCTTGCATGCCCATTATTTATTCAATATATTTCTATCAACAACAACTACTTTCTCAGATAATGTTTTCAATCGTATTTTGATTATATACAAACATCCTTCAATATCGAAAGCAAAATGGCTCTCATTTTTTAATTCTTTTCATTTTACAAATTTTTTTTTCAGCAAATATATTTCTTTTAGTGTCACTGTGCCGCTAGTCACTACAAACGATGAAAATTAACATATTAGCAATATTGAAGAATTGGCTGGTGTTGTTGTGATGTTATTAATGTACATATTACTATTAATTTCACACTTAGTACTTAATTACCTTTCAGTGAGTTGTTACTATATTATATTTGATAATATATCGTTATTATAAGAAATTCTTGAGAGTTGGTATTGGTATTGGTATTGGTATTGTTTTTTTTTATTTTTTATTTTTAATAAGACTGTGTTTCCTTCCGCTTACCATTAGATATATAGCAGGTCGTATATAAAACAGACAAATAATTTTAGACTTGTTGTTCACCCTTCTTGAACATGTTTACTTTAGGTACCTTCATGTTTACATTTCTAGCTGTACCCCTTTGTCTCATATGAATATATTTAACACCCATACGTAAGTATTTCAAGAACAGGAATGTCATAGATCCAAGGGCACGGAAACCAGCAAGAGCAGCAACTGACCATAGAATAAATATCAAATATCCATTATTGATACGCACTGGAGGGTAGGCTTGAATAATAGACATGATCAATATTAGATTGGATAACATCCAAATCATAACGATACGAGTTCTGATATCTCTATAGTAGTCGTTACGTTTCTGTGACTCGTCCACATAGGTATCCTCATATTCAACTTCTTTTAATCTGCTCTTGATTTCTAAGAACTTCTTATCAACTTCCTGTGGCCAGTCAGTTTCAACAATTTGTGTACCATCCGGACCTTGTACAACAATAGCTTTAGAAAGTTGCTTAGTTTCTTGGTCTGAACCCTTAGTACCCCAAGAAACATCATGAGTGTTACAGAACGCAAAAATCTGTAACGTACAGGTGAAAGCTGGAAGAGTTAGGAAGTACTGAAGGGAGGAACTGAAGATATGCCAAGGGTCTAGATACATGAAAGAACAGAACGCATATGCACCGTATGTGGAAAGTAGTGAAATAACAACATCAACAAAAATATGATGTGGCTCTGTATGAGAGTGAAGTGCCTTTATCGCAAAAATAAAACCACAAATTAAAGAATATGCAGCACAGACAGTTAAAATGACCATAGATATGATAAACAAAACTTTAGCACCTTGAGGTCTGTTACCCATGGAGATGATAAACAAGCTCGCCAGATCACAGAAAATTAAGTACTTAAAGAAAATGAACAAGGCTTCACCATGCTTTATAACCCTATTCATGGAACCAGCAAGATAATAGAAGGTTAAAACGAAGTTCGCAATTGAGAACCAGGAAAATGTCATCTGAACAAATTGATAGAAAAACTCAATATGCAAGAATAATTTCCTTAGGAAAGAATGTTTGGTTTTCCAGATCTGGAAAAAATGTAGTTGTGCATATAAGGCAGCAAACATAGCACCATTTAACCAACGTCTTCTCTGAGAGATAAATTCTGGAATATCTTCTGGAACATCTGTTTCACCAGTTGCTTCTTTAACGTACTTCAAGACCCAGTTAGAATCTCTCTTTGCAATCAGTTCCCAACATAAAATTCTATCTTCAGCTAAATACATATTGGCGGTGAAAACGTCGTAACTTGAACCTTCCTGAGACTCACCCAAGAAATAAGAATTCAAAGGACCAGTACCATCACTATGATTTTCTAGTGCCCTATATCTATAAGCAGATAGAGCACCAGGTAGAACTGTAATGTAACCGAAGACACTTTCTAGAGGTTTATCCATAATATTAGATATTTTATATTCAAAGTTCTGTGAAGCCACTAATGGATTCAGCAACTTCAGACCCCATTTACCAGTCATAGTTGTAATCTGACCTGCTGCACCAGCAACATTAGAGTCCATATCGAATACTTTCCACAAATGATAAACAGCGGTTTTATTCAAACGGGTACCAACATCGACCAAAGTAACGACGTTTGGTTGCAGAACAGGGCAGAAGGCATTGAATAACCATCTGTGAGAATTAATTTTCTTTTTATTTTCTTCCTTTAAACAAAATACCATTTGAACAGGTACAATACCTTGTGATTCGTAATCTAAATCAGCGTTGATTGCAACTTGTGTAGTCAATTCAAATATATGGGCTTTAACCGGATCACCATTAACGGATGCCTTGGCCATATCTTCTTGATACAGACCAATTGCAGCTAGATAATCCAGGGAACCTTGATTGACCTTTGCTCTACCATCAGCAATCAAGATAACAGATACTTTCTTCCAACCATTCGGGCCCCAAACGGAAGACCTCTCACGATTACATAAATGTGCAACATTTTTCATGACAGAGTGCAATGTTCTGGCCAATGCAAATTTATCTTCATTGTACATTGTAATACAAATAGCAATTTGACATTCCCTATTCATTTCAGCAAACCTCAACCCGTATCCTTCAGCCAAGAAGTCATCAGGTTCGACTGTACAAGCTGTGTATCTCATTTCTGTAAACTCTGGAGAATCTCTTCTTGGCAAAGTATCAAGCAAACCTTTTGGAATTGGGTTATCCAGTTTCAAGATAGCCTTGGATTTAGCCAAAGGCACTTCATTATATCTTCTCTTCTTTTCAGAATTGGCACGTCTCACATATGGTTGGCGAGTTGGATGGTTCAATTCAAACTTAGTTTCATTAAAGGTATTAGCGGAGAAGATAGTAGATTGATCATCATATGTATGTATCGAAGCGTCATCTTTTTCTTTTAGATCATCATGAAACGACAATGCAGTAGCGGTTGATGATGTATATTTTGAACTTTGGGATGGGTATCTACTTGGAGACATATAGTGATTATCGTATGGTCTCATAGGAATTGCTGTTTCAGTGGGTCTCATTGGAGATTGGTGAAACGACGAGTATCTGTCAACAACTGGAGAATTGTGGGCAGAATCTCTGTAAAATTGGTTTCTATAACGTCTTTCTGGAGAATACCTCAAAGCAGCTCTTGATGGGGATTGAGGTAAACCTTGGAAATTATGGGAGTCGTCTAGGTCATCTTCACTGGTGTTGGTATGGAACCTAGTCAATCTCTGAGGAGACGAATCCACCATAAACGGATTCTTTGTCATATTGACTATCTTATTATTTGTTGTTCTTCCTTATTCTATTATTAAAATAGTTATATTCAATTTTGAAAGAAAGTAACAGAAGTGAAAACTATCAATGAATAGGTTATACTTTTAAATC
The DNA here is from genome assembly GCA_030571395.1 of Nakaseomyces sp. UFMG-CM-Y6046. Classification (NCBI taxonomy): domain Eukaryota; kingdom Fungi; phylum Ascomycota; class Saccharomycetes; order Saccharomycetales; family Saccharomycetaceae; genus Nakaseomyces; species Nakaseomyces sp. UFMG-CM-Y6046. The sequence continues at coordinate 43,581 of JAJLXT010000086.1, read as the reverse complement.
TTATTATTTAAAGATCAAAGTAAATTTTTTTTTCTTTATATTTCTAAAAGGGAGGTTACCTACAATAATCTCAAAACAAAACAAAACATAACCTAAATTGATCAGCATCGAATAGTTTTGATAAATCATCAGTTTACCACATACTACATCCCTCCCTCTATATAAACTATGTATACATAAATCAAAAATTCAAGAAACTTCCTAATCAGGAAATATGTCAACATCGAAATTCTGATTCCCTAGAAAACTCCGCGGGAAAAAACAAAGAAAAAAAAACAAGCTATTCTATACTTTTTTTTTCCATTTTAACAAATTGTAGTTACTATTAGAAATGCACACAGTAGTTCTTTTTTTCGATCAAAGAACAACCAGCAGATCCCATTTTTTTGTTAAATTTTGTTTATGTTCGAGAACCAATAATATTTCCATTTTGGGTTCTAATATCCCTTTGTAGCCAGAAGTGTTTTCAATTTCAACACACATAGCTTTGCTTTGTCAAAAAAAAAAGACAAAACAAAGAGAAGCTGTCACCACTAAAACGTACACAGATACATTGATTTGTCTTCTTGGAGCAGTTAGAATTTCAACCAAGTTAATAACCGTTGTAATATGCAATATGTCTATATATTCTTGTACGATACATATAATATTCAAGAAAAAAAGAAAGAAAGCAGCGGGACCCGTAATGCGTTAGCACCATAGTGGGGGTAGGGGGGAGGGGAAGGAAAACCGGTGAATGGTTCTTGAAATAAATGAAGACAATGGTAAGGTGAGCAAGATTTGAAAATCCATTTACAGTTTGTATAAATACATCTAGTCTAACATATAGAGGGTGACTGCAATGCTAAGGAATATATGTCGTTTGTCCTCGAGGACAGGTTTACTAAGAAGCAGTTTCGCTACTAGAGGTCCGCTTTTGGCCAGGTCATTAACGGTTTCTAGGGTTCTTGGCGATACTGGTAAGAAGCCATTAAGTAGAGTACCACTCACAGGAAAACCAAAGGGCGAGGAAGGTCAATCCACAGGTGCAGAGACGACCAATTCCATCGAGTTCTCCACTGGTAAGGCCATAGCCCTGTTTCTACTAGTTGGCGGTGCGTCGTATTACATTTTCACTAATGAGAAGAAGAAATTACAAGCCAGGAAGGAAGCAGAGGCTAATAGAGGATACGGTAAACCATCTTTAGGAGGCCCTTTCACACTGGTCGACGTAGACGGCAATGAATTCACACAGGATAACTTGAAGGATAAATTCAGCATTATCTATTTCGGTTTTAGCCATTGCCCCGATATCTGCCCAGATGAATTGGACAAGCTGGGAGAATGGCTGGACACCTTGGAAAACAAGCACAAAGTGAAATTACAACCTATATTTATCACATGCGATCCTAACCGTGACTCTCCTGAGGTGCTAAGGAAATACCTGAGCGACTTCCACCCGGGTATCATTGGACTCACGGGTACCTTTGATCAAGTTAAACACGCCTGCAAGCAGTACCGTGTGTACTTCTCCACACCACCCAACGTCAAACCTGGCCAGGACTACCTTGTCGACCACTCCATCTTCTTCTACCTCATGGACCCCGAGGGCAACTTTATCGACGCCCTAGGAAGAAACTATGACGAGAAGACAGGTGTTGACAGAATTTTGCAACAGGTGCAAGCCTACACTCCAGCCTCCGAGCGCGAAAAAGCCAAGAATTCATGGCTATCATTCCTGAATAAATAGATATAACCATTAAGAATCCATGTAAATATATACCCTACGATAAAAATATATATGTATCAAAGAATATATATAATATCCTCACATCATCATAATAACCAAAACACATAGTCACCAAACACGTAATCACCAAACACGTAATCACCATATACAAACTCACCTAACACGGAAATTCATAAATTGGTTAAGCCTCCAATGCCACCACACCACCAACATTACCCGGATCCCATGCGGAGAGAAGTAGTGTGCCCCCTCCCCCCCTTCCCTTTCCAAGAAAAAAAAAAAGAAAGAAAAGAAACGAAAACGAAAATAAAAAAAAAAAAAGAGGCTGGGGGGAGAGAAGGGGAG
>JAJLXT010000086.1:0-41407 GCA_030571395.1 Nakaseomyces sp. UFMG-CM-Y6046 | reverse complement strand
CATATTCTGACGTTATACCTGACATTTATTTATTTTGCATCATGGACGTTTTTGATGCCGCTTGCAAAGTTGTGGAAGGAGTTGAAGCAAACCACTGATCCCACTCCCGAGGTTGATTTGGCTGCAATTGTCGAGAACGATGATGACCCAGAACACAGAAACGCCAACAGATTGTTGTTGGAGTATTACCAGCGTCAGCTTGATGCCGAGGCCAAGATTGTGTCCTGGAAGAACTTCTCTTACGTGATGAAGCTGTTGGCATTAACCCTATTGTTGATAATTGCTATCGTCACTTACAACCTGGCCTTGTCCATGTCTCCTGCGTTTGACGTCGCGTTGATTCAGAACATTTCCATCTTTGAGATCGTTACCTTACTTTACGGTGTTTGCGGTTTCTCCAGAAGACAAAACGTTTTCAGAAACTTCATTATCATGTTGACTGCTTTGATAGGGATTTTGATTGTGTCTTACACTAAGGCCACTTGTGATATGCTGTCAGGTAAACTGTCCATCAACAAAGATACAGGTGAACTGTCTGACCCATTCCTGTTCGATAGATTGAAGAGTTCATTACTTTGTGGTCTAGGTAATTTAACTATCGGCCCATTCGCTGTCCTATGGAACCGTTGGTTTGGTAAGAAATCCCACTTAAACAATGCCATCTCGAAGGACTTGCCTCATACTTCTGTCTCTAATTCCTTAATTGACCAGATTAACAACAGAAAGTCTTCCTATTCGGCTAACAGTTTTGTGAAACAATGTACACACCTATCCTTCATTGGTTTGATCGGTATGTTCATTCTCTTCCCATTTCTACCAAAGATCCCTACCTCTAGTGAAACCGTCTCTATTCTATATAGTGACAAGGCTTTCTGGCTATCGTCAATGTTTGGAATCATCTTCGGTGTAATTCCATTCTTGATTTCCTTGCTACTACTGAACAGAAATGCAGCTCCAGAATATATTACTACTTTGAACCTTGGCTGCATCATTTTCATGGGTATTAGTGACTGGATCAGTGAACCAACTCAGACTACTATTATTAGATGGGAAGTTATTGGTTACATCATTTTGACTATTACTTGTCTAATTTTAAGCTATACTTTCAATGAGAGAAAATCGCTTCATTAAACCAATAATATTAATAATAAACAAAAAGAACACTCATTTGCAAGAGGTGAAAATAAAATTTGTCCTTTCTTTTTTTTTTTCTTTTTCGTGTACTATTTTTGCCTTATAAACTCAATCATTTTTTTTTCGGAACCATTCATGACCATTTATTTCAGATAAAATAAAAACCATATCATCTCTATGACCCCAAATATTCATTTCTAACAATCTATTTTACTTTTTTTACTATCTATTTTTAAGATTATTACATTCTAACGTTATATTTTACTGTTACATTTTACTATATTTCTTTTGTTTTTCTTTCTTTCATTTTATACTATGTCTTTTTACCAATTCTCCCTAACTTTATTGAAGATAAGGGACAGGAAGCATGCATTATCGAGTGTCTGATGAATGTAATCCGTTCTGTTTTTTTTTTTTTTTTATTTTTGATGTTTTTTTAATTTCTACTATTTCTTGAATTATCATTGTATTCGAAGTTCTATAAATGACAGGCAACAATTACAGTTATTCGAGCCAAACCGCAAAAAGGTTATTTTAATTATCCCACATCTAAATATACGGTAACTACATTTGCCTAAACTTTGAAATTTATAACTTTATTACTGTGGAAATATCTACAGAAATAGCATACACGATTTCACATAAGAAACTACCAAGAACCAAATAAAAAAAAAAAAGAAAAATTATAAAAAGTTAGAAAGTTTAACGATGATCATGAAACATAACAGTCGATGACATTTATACTAATAATCATTTGTAGTAGTTTTATATCATTTTGTATTTTAAATTTCATATTATGACATTTTATTTACAATAAAGGGAAATGAAATACAAAGAGTCTAGAGATGACATAGTATTATAAATAAAAATAATTTGATTTTTTTCTATTAGAGGCTCTTGAAAAAAGTCTTGAGCTGAAAAATATCGAAAATGGAAATGAGCAGAAATGTTTCTGACTCTTTTTTTTATAACGGAATTCAGGGAGACCTTTATTTCATACAAATGTATGGCGGTTAACTAGTTTACATTTTTAAAAGTTTGACATTTTGAAGTTTATAATCTTTCAGCACATTTGGCGTAAATGTCACCAATAGTCTTGAAATCCTTCTTTTTTAGTATATCGTGTTCATGAAGCTTCTTGCTTAGCCTTAGAATAATTTCAATAATTTGTCTTTCATCAAAGTTGATTAGAATTGTAGAAATAGCAGTTTCTAACGTTAGACCACGTTGGCTAACAAAGGTGTTGTAGTATAGATAAGTGAAAGAACCCATCAAAATTTGACAATCAATTCTATCAGTAATACCACCGTGACCTGGAATAGTGTGTCCGAAATCCTTGACCTTAAAAGCTCTCTTCAAACCAGATGCAAAAAATCCTCCGAATGGTGCCACCAAAGATGCAAAGGTAGCCAAGTTCAATGCGTGGAAGTAAATTGGCTTAACGGTAATGACGTCGATACCGTACCTATCAGAAATAAATGGTGGAGTTTTGTAGTTTTGCTTAACAAAGACAGAGTTCAGTTCACAGGTTAGGTTAGAGAAGAAGTTAGTGTGCAGATCCTCAACAGGGCATGTTAAGTACATGTATGGAGACAAAAGTCTTGTCAAAATAATACTAGCCAGAGCGGTGAAGAACCAAGCACCCAAGAAACCTTCTAGTGTCTTCTTTGGAGAAATAGCAATCAATTTGGTACGGCCAAATGTAATACCACACAAGTAGGCAAAAATGTCATTAACGATAACCAAACCACATGGTAACAAAAACCAGAACAAACCATTTAGAATGTTCTTAGTGACCAAATAAGCTTGGGCAACAACAAACAACATAACCATATGTGTAATACACAAGGAAGCAAATTGGAATTTTAGATGACCTTTTCTTAGACTACAGACGAAGAGAACAACACCAAAAACGTAGAAACAGTAACAGATAAACTTGTGGCTATCAACAATTACTCTTAATATTGGATACTTGTAGAATGCAGGCTCAATAAATCTGAACAATGAAGAGCCTTCCAAGTAATATATGGTTGTCATCAAGAAGTACCAGTTCAATGTCTTTGTTAAAGGTAGGTTCTTCTCTCTACTAGAACCACTGGTGACTGCAATACATTCCATAAACACAGCAATTTGACACAGCAGCACTAAGAAAACACACCAAATATGACCAGAGGCCAAAACCGCAAAGAAACCACCAATCATGATAAATGTCCATATGGTTCTTATTAGAAAATTGTACTTTCTGCTTTCAGGTTTGACCACCACCTCAGGGCTAGATTTCTCAACCGGCTCCACCTTCTTGGTGTTATTCTTCTTTGAACCACTCTTCTTCGCCATCTTGTTCTAATTTTTTTATTATAGATATAGGATTAATACAACTATGTTAAGCTTTTTGCTTCAATTTGGTATACTTTGACACACCTGAACAAATAAAACCCTGATTAATGATACTAAATTCAAAAACCAATAACAATAGTGCACTAGAAAATTTCCCAATCGATTAAATATAAAATCAAACCTATTGACAATCCAAAAAATCACTTGTGATTGAAATAATTGAAACTTTTTTTTTACAATCAATTGCCATCACTTATTATCGTCTCTTTTGCAAGTTTTTCATTTTTTTTTTTTTGACGAATTTTTTTTTTTTTCGCTCTCTGCCATATTTTTTTTTTCTGTTTGTTTTGTTTACGGGGGGACAAACTTTTTTTCACATGGGCCCCGATGGCCTGCCACTGCCTGTTTCTCTCACGGCTATAATGAGCTTATGTCCAACGAGATACTACAAGTGAGATTCAAAACTTTAATAACGTAATTTGCTGTGGTGAGATTTGAATCTTACAGATGCATGTATTACAAAATTCATATTTGATGTATCTTGCAATTCTGAATGGATGGGTTATCTATTTGTGGTGATGAACACTTTGTAGATTGATGTCTGAAATTAAGTGATACTGTAATTAATTATATTCATGGAAGATAAAAATTATTTAAAAAAGATCAATGATTGATATAGTATACAGTTTTAGTTTGTAAATAATTATTAAAAATAATAAAAAAAAATCTTGTTCCTGTAATAAATATAAGAAGAGAGAAATAGAAAATAAAGAATAAAAGATAGAGAGGATTCTTTTTTAATAAAAGAAAAGAAAAAAAAAAGAAATAGTAGGTTTTTAAAAGTACAATGAATATAATATATGATGCAACGTTAAACTTTTAAATGTTCTTCAATTTGCAATATTATTTTTTTTAATTTTTTTAATTATTATGTTTTGCTTCTTTTAATGCATGATGTAGGTAGCTTGGTTTTTCTTTGCTCTTTCGTTAGCATCGATGCCCATTGGTTTGAAATTGTAAGACAAAGTGATGTCCAGGTCTCTTCTGTTTTGACTGTTTGGTGTACAAACAAGTTCCCCCTCTAGGACATCGTTAGTCTCACACTCTAAATCATCTGGGAAGTAGAACACAGTTTGCTTCCAGTGTGTGTATGGAGCATGTGCCCCAGTGGAGAAAGTGACTGGCTTTTGACCCTTTGGAGCAGGGAACTCAATGTCGAACCAGGTGATAACACCACTGATGACGTCTTGTCTCTTGGCTTGGACCTTGAACTTAGACTTGAAGGCTAGGTCTTCGATTGTGACTGTGTTCAAGTCAAATTCGATCAGCTGACATCTCGTGGTGTTAACAGCGGTTCTCTCCACAGTGTCAACGATTGGTTCCTTCATTATCAATGGGATGAATGGCGAGTAATCAAACCCGTAGACGTCGTGCCAGTAGTTTATCTTTTCTTCTTTGTATTGGGAATCCTCAAGACCAGCCAAGTGGATGGAACACTTGTCTGGGAAGATCAAACCGCCTTCAACCAAATAGTGGTCTCTGGCATATAGCACAGTGTCCAACATGGACTCATATAGCAAAAAGTAACCCATCCATTCAGAAATGATGATATCGACCTTTGGGAATGGCAACTCGACGTCTTCAAGCTTACCACGCAACAAAGTAATTTTGTCAGAGAACCCGTTCAGTTCAACCAATTGCTTGGCCATCTCGATGATACTGGACATATCAACACCGATGACGTGCTTAGCACCGTTCTTTGCAGCAAACATGGACAAAATACCAGTACCACAGCCAACATCCAAGACAACCTTATCCTTGAACAAGTCCTTGTTTTGGATTATAGCGTTACGGTAAGACAAAGTACGGACTGTGTCTTGCAACATCTCCTCATGGATACCGAAGTGGTCATAAGAAGTGAAGTAGTGCTGTTCAAATTGGTTCAACTGCTGCTTGTCAGTAGCAGAATCAGAAACTGAGGTCTTACTCATTTTATATTGTAATTAGAGACAAAGATATAGTTTCGGTTACGTCCCTGCTGACTCTAGAATATCAAACACTACAAAATGACAAAGTTTAAAGATTTATACATTATATTATACTTTATATATATAGAAAATAAAATTTTAACACTCGTAAGGGTTGAGTGGAGGGCATCGATGAGCTTTACCAAAGGGAAAAATTTTCAACTCCACAGAAATCCACGTACAATTTCGAACTTTATTTTATTTTATATTTTTTTTCCCATTTTTCCTTCTGGTCGATCCAAAAAAAAAAAATATACAAATTCCAAATAAAAAAAAAAAGCAATTTTTAAGGATTCACAAGCCATTGCAAGGAAAAAAAAAAAGAAAGAAAGAAAAGAAAGGAAAGAATTCGATGAGCATCGACTTAGAATGGTGTATTTGACTATATTCCCCTAATGATAAATAGTTCTTATTATATTACAATAATATTTTATATTCCAATATATGTACTTTTATTTATGGTGCGATTCTTACAAGTGTCCATGGGTCGTTTTCGGTTGGTCTCTCATATACGAATCTATCGTGGAGACGACTTGGTCTACCTTGCCAGAATTCGATACGTAGTGGGACGACCCTTAGACCACCCCAGTAATCTGGACATGGCACATCCTCGGCGTCCTTAAATCTTTCTTCGTTCTTCTTTACGTATTCCTCAAGTTCATTCCTGTCCTTTAGTACTGTGGATTGTGGACTGGACCAAGCACCGATCTTGGAGCCACGAGGTCTGGTCTTGAAGTATCTCTCTGAGGTTTCACGGTTTACGTGTTCAGAAAACCCTTCAATACGCACCTGTCTCTGCAGATCTCTCCAGAAGAAGTTGATGGCTACGTTGGGGTTAGAGGCAATATCATGTGCCTTACCGGACGTTTTCCAGTTTGAGTAGATGGTGAATCCTCTGTGGTCCAATTCTTTAAATAGAAGGACACGAGAGGACACTCTGCCGCTAGGAAGCTCAGCAGAAGAAAATGTGATGGATTCGGGCAAAGTCTCTCTAGGATCATTTTTGGCATCTTCAAACCACAACAGAAATTGTTCAATTGGGTCCTCCTTTAATTGACCTTCAGTAAGGGATAACTTGTCATACTGATAAGTTTCTGGAGCAAATATAAGAGGATCTTGTGTAGTTTCTTTTTCAGACATTTGTATTGTTTAGATTAGGGTGATGCTTTTAGACTGAGAGTTCAATTTGAGGTAACTGAATACTGAGGAGTGTATTTTTGAAACGATTTCAATACAATTGTTGATCTCTTTAAATACAAGTAAAAGTATAGAATAAAAAAAGAAAGAAATACTTTACCCCTTCGCTCCTTACTCCTTCAGATTTCCCAAGAACTACTATCCTTTACCCTCTCACCCACCCCCCTTCATCCCTCCGAAGTATTACAATGGGGAACGAAAAAAAGTGAGTAATGTATCAAGACAATTCACTCAGGGAGCTCACACCCTAAAAGTAAAAGAAGTCAAAACCACAAACTATGTCTTAAATGCAAGAACTACATATACTTTTGTAAAGAAAACTGTTTGAATGACTGTAGAGTGGAAAGGAACCACGGATTTGAAAAAAAAGGAATCACCACTGAACTTGAAGTCTTTCATAATTTTATTCTTCCAGATTAAATGAGACCGATCCGCAAGTAGGATATCGAGCAGACAGCCAATGATACTGGTTTTTTCTAGTAATATTATTCTATCATGAATAATTCTAAGATTAAACTTATTGCTGAAAGTATTTTTATACCACTTTTATACTTAAAAGCAAGTATAAAAAACCGAACACCACTATAGCAGAGCAATAAGCAATTATCATACATAATGATTTAGAATATACTGTACTTGAAGAACTGCTGGATAAGAAAGTCTAATGGTAGTCAATTCGATCTTCTGCATTCATTGCTCTTTTTATATAGCTGAACCAACAAAATTGTAGAGAGAAAAAATTTTTTTCGGTCGAAGAATCGAATATTTCAACTTTAATCACGTGAACATATAGCCAAAGCATTTAGGTCTTTGTTCGAAAACATTGAAATATTGGTGTCTCTGGAAAGGTAACAGATTTTCAGTCGAGACCTTCAGTACTATATCAATGCTTCTTGTTGTAATAACGAACTTGTTTTTATTTGTTATTGGAAATTTTAAGTGGAAGGGGGAAATTTTCTACATTGATGCCTTTAATGATCCCAGTAGAGCTCATCTATAGATATTTGAATACTAGCATCCTAACTCTAAAGTCAGTTAAGTACATCAAAACTATTATAGAAAGTATGGTATTCCAAAGGAAAGCACTTTTTGAGTTTGAATAACTAATTTATTTGAAAATATTCGTGGATCTTGGCATACTCGCCTTTTCTTTAATAATTTTTGTATGCAATTCATTTTTTTTTTTTTTGGTGAAAAAAGTTGATCCACACCAAGAGAAACATTAAGACATTAGTATTAACTTAGAATTTGAGAGCACTAATTTTGAAGTAAGTTAACATGATATAAACATAAAGAATGGAAACAGTTGATTAGTATGTAACAGTCCAAATTTGGTCTTACCGACTAATTTTGATTGCTTACGTAGTAAAAACAAAAAACCTGTGATTTTTTTTATTTTTGAACTAACAATATTTTGCATTTTTGATCCATGGCTCGTTGGTTTCTCCAATTCTTAGTACTGTGTTATTTATTGTTTCTCTTATGAGTCATTGTCTCTCATTGTAGAAGAAGTTAAGTGCCTTTATTAATACTATGAATTATACTTTGATTTGTTTGTTAAAGAGAATCAATAAATATCACGTAACTAAGAGTGTGAATTATTTGAATTGAATTATGCCCTTTTTAGTATGGTTGCTCTATTTATTCAAATTACTCAGTAAAATGGAAAACCATTCAGCACCCAGACCCCACAGTACCCATTATTCTTACATATATTCTCTACTCAATTGATCTTCAATATAGTAGTTGAATTGAAAGAATATTTGATTTGTTTTGAAAAAATGGGAAGTTATGAAAATGAGTTATTTGCTACGTCTTAAAACTATTTTAAGAATTCCTATTATGGTTGTCAATTGAATAGCATATTTTGGCATTGGTTGAGAAATTTCTAGCTTCTCTCAAGGTTGATGTATTTTCTTGCATGCTAAACTTATGGTGTTTTTTTACTACTACTCATTTCTGTAGTTTCTTCGTAAAAATTACGGGAAGTTAAACCATGCAAAGTAAGTATATGTAATGAGAGTACGTTTTTAACTTCTACTTTCCACTATGCTGAAAATTTTTTATTGCTTATTCATGAATTGTTTCTTGTTATTTTCTATAACTCACTCAATGTTGCCTATGCAAGAAGAATTTCGAACATTCTTCTTTTCATAATTGGAGATTATCAATTTACAATTAAGGATGGGCTAATTGATTTTATGCCACTCATTAGACAATTTGTCTTTCCGCTGTTGATAATCGTTCCAAAGGCTAACGGGCCAGTATTTTTTTTTTTTTTTAGATTAAAAATACTGCTATCTATTTTGGTTGCTAACCTAAATGCGATAAACATGAGAGGGTGATTGGGAAAATAATGCAATAAATAATTCTTAAAAATTTTGGTTTAGTGAAGACACCCTTCGTCTACAAACTGATGTCAACTACAGATCTCAATAGAGAATTTTTGTAGCTAGATGCTTTTTTTTTTTAAATCCACATCCCAATTTAAAAATTTAATATAATTCCCTAGTAAAATAGGAATGTATATTGAATTAATAATGTATGCGTTTAGTGAATTTTGATACATGAAGTCATACCACAAACTTTTTGCCTTATTTTAGTTATTACAACGGTAACAATTCTTTCTCAGAGTCTGTATGGGAAAGGTCAAAAAAGAAACTGGTATGTACTTACTTTATTGAAAAAAATAAGTGAAAAATTCATTTACTGGATCAATGTGCAATTGCTTGACTTGTATCTTATACATAAGGTGGTTGCAAGATGTAAAATATCGTTTTGGTTTATTCTTATTTAAAATCTTCTCTGTTATCATCATGTTCTATTACTTTAAATGAGTTTATCAAGTGAAAAGTAAAGAGAGGAAATTCATTTTCATCTCTTTATGATTTACGCTAAAGATAAACCTTTTGACAAATTATTTCATTATAAGAATTTCATTTTTCTACAACGAAATAATTTGATAATTTTTGGAAATCTATCCTCATCTTGAGTCTCATTTATTTCTTCCTGTGACACAAGATATTTTCACTTTTACTACTTTCCTTTATTCTATAACGAATTTCTTTTCTATGATGTTGAGACCAACATAAGAAATTCATTACCAGAAGAATGAAAGAAACATAACTACATAACCACATAAATATAATTACACAAATTCATAAATATAACTACATAAATAGATATATACATAAATACAGATACAGATACATACATATATGCTACTCACGTGATATCCAACCAATAAAAACCCAGAAAAAATAAAGAGCGTGCAAAAAAAAAGTATGCCCACTTTCTCCTAAAAAAAAACTCCCCCTCTGCGAGTGTTCGTTGGTAAAAGAAAGAAAGAGAGAGAGTAATGAGAGGATCCCCCGGACACAGAATCGCAGGGAGAGACAGGTTGTTTTGTTCGTGTGTGTATCTGCGTTTTTATTATGGGGGGAGAGCTAGTTTGAGTGGTGGAAGGGGAGAAGGGGAGAAGACACACACAGAGAGAGGGAGACTTCTATTGGTAAACGGATTCTTTATAGTAAATACCATTTTCTATCCATACAGGATTAAAAAGGATTAATTTCATCCAAAAACTTCTCATAGTGGGTAAAATATTTGGTTTTTTAGGATATACAAAGCATACAGACACTTTCTCTATATCATTTCTGTTTGTTTTATTTGGAAGTTGTATTGTTTTATTTTTTTTGAACTTTTGAACTTTTGAAATCACCAATCAATTCATAATAAATAAAGGATGTTTTCCAGAACTCTAGTTAACAGCAGCAGATCTGCTTGGGTCTCTACCAGAAACTATGCCACTCTTAAGGAGGTGGAAATGAGACTGAAGTCCATTAAGAATATCGAAAAGATTACGAAGACCATGAAGATTGTTGCTTCCACCAGATTGAGTAAGGCTGAGAGAGCCAAGATTACCGCAAAGAAGATGGACGAGACTGACAAGCAGTTCTACAAGAACGCCGAGACCAAGGCTTTGGAAGATGTCGAGTCTCCTAAGGAATTGGTTATTGCAATTACCTCCGACAAGGGTCTATGTGGTGCTATCCACTCCCAGCTAGCTAAGGCTGTGAGAAGACACCTGGCCGAGGCTCCAGATGCAGATGTTGTCACAATCGGTGACAAGATCAAGACTCAGTTATTGAGAAGTCACCCAAACAATTTGAAGTTCTCTATAAATGGTGTAGGAAAGGAGGCACCAACTTTTGAAGAGTCCAGTTTAATCTCTGACAAGATCTTGTCCGAGTTGAATGCAGGTGCATACCCTAAGATCTCCATCTACTACAACGATCCTATAAGTTCTCTGTCCTTTGAGCCAACCAGCAAGCCTGTGTTCAACTCTGAGACCATCGAGAAGTCTCCACGTTACTCTCAATTTGAAATTGACGCAGACAACCAGGTTTCCCGTGACTTGTTTGAATACACCCTAGCTAACCAGATTATGACATCCATGTCCGAGGGGTACGCTGCTGAAATTTCTGCTAGAAGAAACGCTATGGACAACGCTTCCAAGAACGCTGGTGATATGATTAACAGATACTCTATCTTGTACAACAGAACCAGACAAGCTGTTATTACCAACGAATTGGTGGATATTATTACTGGTGCCTCCTCTTTGGAGTGAGTTTACCCATAATAAAAAAAAAAGAAATTATGTTTTATATTTGTTTCTTATAGAAAAGAGGCATTTCATTCATCTTGGACATAAAAAAAAAATAATAAAAAGACAGCAACACAATTTTGAAACAAGAAGTAAAAAAACAAAACAAAAACAATTAGAAAATATATTCCAGCAGATTTAACTTTCATTTTCCTATTTTTTTTTTATATCTAAACATGTTATTACTATTCTTTGTTTCCAAATATTTGATAAATTAAAGTGGAGTGTTTTCTTTTTTCTTACAATTGAAACATCATTGATTCAAGAAACAAAAGGAGCCTAACATATTTTATCAAATAATCTACTTACATATATCTTACTCTGTATATTCCATTATATCAAAAAATACAATTTACCTGAAAATAAAATAGCAAGGAAATGAATCAATATTATCTTTAAAAATTGACTTACGTATTTCTTTTTCTAACGTTGTTTTAAGTGATAAAATAACGCCATAAAACAATTTTGAAACCATATATAAGACTTTGATGCACTTTTTTACATGATCATCACACATTCCAAATATCAAATACCTTTGATATATAAGTCTACTTATAACTAGTAGATATGTCTTATAATATCCACCATTCCTTTCCCCCCCCCAATAAGCTCCATACAAGATTAAAAAATAATAAAAATAAAAATAAAAATATAATACTTTAATCATGATGTCTATTTCAATATTTTGGTTCACAATCAGAAAAGCTCCAAGGATAATGGTCCTTACTTTTTATTTCATTACCATCTTCTTGACCATATTTTTATTAGTTGGTTGTTACAGCCCACATCAAATGGGTACCTATCTAAGTAGGTTTGAGTTTTATAAGAACTCACCAATGTTTCCTATGATCAAAAACTCATTTTTGCATGAACCAAAAACTACCGGACTGGAATCTATAGTAGTTAAAATGGGATATTTACACACATGTGTTGATAAAGTACCCCGCATATACAACTTAAAGAATGAAACTGCTTCAAGTTATTGCTACTCTAGAAAGTCCATTGTTGATGAGTCCATCTATAAAGATGTTACTCTACAATTATTCAATGTCCCAGATAATAACTCCAAGGCAAGTTCAAACTCAACGAGTACAAATATCCCGGTGACTCTTAATTTGTTAGAATTGGCACACGTTACCTCTACAAAGATAGTCCACCCACATATTCTAATTGCCACAATTGTGTTCAATTTACTGGTATTCTTAACAATGCTGTATTACTTGATCCCTTTTTTACCGTTCAAAACAGTACTCCAGGAAATAAATATTGGTCTGTCAACTCTCCTGTTGCTATTGTGGTCATTTGGTGTAATGTGGGAACATATTGCAACCAAAGCCAATACAAAACTGTTAACTGTTGCCAGTTTAGGTATAATTAAAGCACACCGTGGTTTAAAAGCTACTGCTATGTCCTGGACTGCCTTCGTTTTTTACCTGGTCAACTGTATAATACTCTGGGCACTATACATTCTAGACCGCCGTCTACAAGAAGCCAATGTTAACCTAGACTTCAACTCAAATTATAGTACAGATTCTTCGGTAGCCAGTGACAAGCCATAAAAAAAAAATTTTTTTTGTTATCATAATCATTTATATATCCAAGTCTGATAAGTATGTTATTTCTCATCATTACTTTCAAAATAGATAAATTAGATATTCTGTATGATTACGTTGTATCATATTCTACGTATATAAGCTCAAACTAGAAAACTCTTCATAATTTAAAAGACCAAAGAGAGCATTTTCTTACTGAAAGTACAGTTGTATTTGAATTACATATAATAAATTAAAATGAATAACACCCATTATTCCAATTATAAAAAAGATTCCCTTTCTATTATTCAAACCTGATTAAAGGTCAACTGACGGTTTTTTTTTATATGGAGTTCCTTATTTTTCCCGCAAGGCTCCGAGATAGAAAGAAAAATAAAAAGGATTTGCTGCCAAAATTCTCGTTGCGTTTGCCTGTCTCTTCACGTTCTCTCCTCGAGCAGCAGATGTTTGGGACCCTTTTTTTTTTTTTTTTTTTTTTTGGTGGTGGGGGGGTGGTTTGAATTTGAAAGAAAAAAAATAAATGTCTCGTTGATTACACAGCAATTTGGTAAACGTTAAAAGCAACTTGCTTAAAGTTGACTCCAAATATTTATTATATAGGGGATTTACTTTTGTACTATTTTATATTCATTTGAATTGTGATTTTTATTGAAATAAAATACTTATTTGTGAAGATTATTTCTGGTTGAATAAGGAAGTCAAGGTGAGGGGAAAAAAAAATATTACTCTCGAAGAAAACAGCTTATTCAATTTTTCATTGCTTATAATTGTTGTTGTTTTTTAAAACTCTCATTTATTTTTTTTTTTTATTTTTATTTGTGTTTTATATCGCAATTCAAGCATTACAGTTAATAAGGATTTATTCTTTTTAATTGTTATAATATTTTATTTTATTTTCTTTTTTTTTGCTCTTTTTAAACTCAGTTGCTTTGGTTTCTTTGCTTCATTGATTATTTTCATTGTACTTTCTTTTTTTTATCTGATACCCTTTCAATCACAAAACAACTAAATATGTCTTCTCCGGTTAAAGTGTTATCATTTGTGGTTGGTCGTATTTTCTGGCTGCTATTCAGAATTGTACGTATAATTCTATACCCCGTCCATGAACTTTTGTCTTGGTCTCTAGGTGGATGGTTCGAAAGAGTGGATGAGAAGAACCATATTAGAGAGGATTTGTATATCATTCCCTATTTTTTTAAGGCTATCTTCATGTATGCTTGGGCAGTGAAGAAGAGAAGATTTCAATGCTGGTACCAATTCGAAAAACAGGTCGAGACTAATGGACATCGTCTGTTGATTTCTTATCCAAAACCTTTGAAGGAAAAGGGTGAATTTGAGCTAGAAACTTTTACTTACAAGGAATCTTATGATATTGTCTTGAGACTTTCTCATATCCTGCTCAACAACTACAATGTCAACGCTGGTGACTATATCGGTATTGATTGTACTAATAAGCCATTGTTCATGTTTCTATGGTTGGCTAGTTGGAATATTGGCGCCATTCCTGCCTTTTTGAACTACAACACAATGGGTAGCCCTCTTGTGCATTCTTTGAAGATTTCTAACATTTCTAAAGTGTTTATCGACCCTGATGCCAGTAAGTCCATCAAGGAAAGTGAAGAAGAAATTATGAATGCCATTCCAGATATCCAATTGAATTATTTGCACGAGGAAGAGCTGATGAAGACCGTTACAGATGTCAATTCTCCAACGTTCCTGCAGAACCCTGATGTCAGATCCCCAGAAGGATTGACTGATTTCAAACCTGCCATGCTGATTTACACATCTGGTACTACTGGTTTACCTAAATCTGCGATTATGTCGTGGAGAAAAGCACACGTTGGTTGTCAATTGTTTGGTCATGTTCTACATATGAGCAATGAAAGCACTGTTTTCACTGCCATGCCGTTGTTCCACTCTACCGCTGCCTTATTGGGTGCTTGTGCCATCTTGTCCAAGGGTGGTTGTCTGGCCATCTCTCACAAATTCTCTGCTACCACGTTCTGGAAACAAGTTTGTATGACCGAGGCTTCTCACGTTCAATATGTTGGTGAAATTTGTAGATATTTGCTAAATTCACCAGAGACAAAATGGGAACATATGCACAAGGCTAAGGTAGCTTACGGTAATGGTTTGAGACCTGACATCTGGCAAGATTTCAGAAAAAGGTTTGATATTGAAGTTATTGGTGAGTTCTATGCTGCCACAGAAGCTCCATTTGCAACAACAACTTTCCAAAAGGGTGAATTTGGTGTTGGTGCCTGTAGAAGTTATGGTACCATCATTCATTGGTTTTTGCAATATCAACAAACATTGGTGAAGGTTGATCCAGAAGACGATACAGTCATCTACAGAAATAAGAAAGGATTCTGTGAAGTTCCAGCTGTAGGCGAACCTGGTGAAATGTTAATGAGAATTTTCTTCCCAAGAAAGCCTGAAACTTCTTTCCAAGGTTACTTGGGTAACGAGAAGGCTACAAAATCAAAGGTAGTTAGAGATGTTTTCAGAAAGGGGGATGCATGGTACAGATGTGGTGATCTACTTAAGTCTGATAATTATGGTCAATGGTATTTCTTAGATAGAATGGGTGATACATTCAGATGGAAATCTGAGAATGTCTCTACCATGGAGGTTGAAGATCAATTGGTTGTTGCAAGTAAAGACAAGATTGCACAAATTGTTGTTGTTGGTATTAAGGTTCCTAAGTATGAAGGTAGAGCGGGTTTTGCCGTTATAAAACTGAAGTCCAAGGACTTCAGCCAAAAGCAAAAAACTGATATGCTAAATGACATATTAGTTTCTTTGAACCATACTTTACCCAGATACGCTTTGCCACTCTTTGTTAAATTTGTTGAAGAGATCAAGATGACTGACAACCATAAAATATCTAAGAAAGTTTACAGAGATCAAAAACTACCTCATGGTTTGGATGGTAATGATGAAATCTTTTGGCTGAAGGACTACAAGCATTATAAGGTTCTTACTGATAAAGATTGGGAAACCATTGAAGATCAAACCGTCAAATTATAAGTACCTTACTTGCTCAATCAGAAAAATTTTGAAAGGTAGAGACGGAGTCTACTTTATTTAAAGTTTAACCATATATTTCTATATATATATTATACTACTTATCCATTGTTAATATATTATGGTGCTAACAGGTCTTTTACTGTAACAACTATAGATAAATAATATGGAATTTTAATACATTTTGGAGTTTTGGTGAATATTAAAGAAATTATTGAAAATAATCACATTAGAATATTACAAATAGTATTTTAGTCGATATGAGAACAGTTTTGACTCTTGAGACTATACAAGTATTGTTCTCCAATATCGTAATTGAAGGGAAAGGGGAATAAAATAATAAGATTAATAGTCATTACTGAAATATGGTAAAAAAAACAAACAACTATCTTTTCGCTTCTGGAAAGCAAGAAATTATTTATTTCGTGCAATCAAAAGATATGTTTCCAGATCCAGTGGATGATGTAAATGGTAACAATTGGTACTATGAAAACTGGGAAGAATTCATAGTTCTTAATACTACAATCAGCTATTATGGATTGTTGGTTTTTATTTTTATCCTCAAAGCTTCCATGTTCATAAAAATATTCCATTAGGTTATCCTTTTCCTCCCACAATTTGTACAACCATTCAGCAAAATCTAACTCGTCATCCATTGGGATATCATTCAAATTTAAAGCTCTAACATGAATACTGACAAGCTTTGGGTACTTACCACGTAAAAAGATATTCTTTAAGGAATATGCATCTTGTCCATATTCAGTATGTTGAATACCAGAATAGCCGATAGTGATATCATAAACCACGTCAAGTGTATTTCTTAGTTTCAACAAACAAAATCTCAAACCTGTGGATCTTGGAAGTAGTACATGGCGGTAAGGTTTCCTTCCAATCTTATCAGCATAGTGCTCATTCACCTTCCTTGTATGAGCACTCAAATTAGTACCTTCTGGGAAAAGAATCAAATTGTAAGGCCAGTTGATGTTACTCTTGTCAATAGTGGTATCGTCCCAAACTTCCTCACCCTCAGCATTGACGGAAACAGGCTTCTTACCTGCCAATGGACCACAACCTCTGGAGTCAGCATCCATAACATTTAAATGATTACTCATGTTGACCCTGTCCTCAGCCCATTTTCTGTTCATAAAAATAAAGTTGAAGTTCTCCATACCATAACCAAGGACTGGAATTTTTCTTAATGATCTCTTTAGCATAATGAAAATGTTCGTTGCAATATCACCAGTGTATGCCAACCACCATAGGAACACCCAATCGGTGTAAATTTGGTGATTGCAGATGGTAATTGACTTCCTTGCCAATTTTGTCCTCAATCTACCGGTGTTCTTATCCAAAAAGAAGCTACCTTCTTCAATCGAATTGTTATCAGTAGTCAACTCAACCTTACAAGGAGCCACAATTCTCAGTATAGATGTCAATATAACGATAAACTGACGTTTCGTGTAGTTCATAGCATGTTGTACCTTCACAACTTGGTCGCCGAGAGCAAATTTCGCACCCAATTGAATGAAAAGTAATACCAAACAGTCAATGAAAAAGGCTATTAATGAGACCACGGGTACAATAGTTCGCCTCACAGCACCGGTCTGACCACGATCTTTACGCATTGCCATTGTTTTTTTACAGGTTAATGAATAACTGTGGCTATGGTGTATTAAGTTATTACAGTAAATTAAAAATTAGTAATTAATAGTTATAGTGTATCAATTTATAACAGAATTCTAATTCTAAATAGAGAAAAGAAAAGAAATTAGAATATAATTATTCTTCACTTCAATGATTTACACCAATTTATTTTACCCAAATTCCCAGAAGGGGTGCTCCACTTCCTTGATTATGTCCCCCTGGAAACAAAATAACTGGGTGAAATCATCTAATACGTGTAATCACGCCAAATATGATTGTGTCCAGTAGTCGACAAATACATGACCATATGTACGTAAATATGTCTGTGTTATAGTTCGATTACGTTTTAATATTTAATAATATAATGCTATGATATTTACAGAGTTATATATTACATGTTAATTCTCTTTTTTTTTTTAGTATTATTTCTTCTTTGGTTTCTCTAAAACCAAGGAAATTGCTGTGTTGCAACTAGATAGTAATTGGATGAAGTTCAGGGAGTTACTAATATTAGTATCAACTGTAGACCAGGGTTCAATATGTCCAGTGTTTGTGCTGTCGATAAATTCATCAGACTCCCAGTCAATTTTTGCGAGTTTGAAATCTGAAGAACGGGTTGTTTGCGCAACCATTTCTGATACTTCAAACTTGCTACTGCCCGTAGAGTACAGTAATGATTTTTCTGCGTATTGAGTAATTGCAGATATTACAGCATGGATTGCTGCTCGTTTCATCAAATTTTCTGAGGCCTCATTAGTCTTCATTAGTTGTACCAACGATGGAATAGTCTTACACAAGGCAATACCTTGACCAGGAACAAACCCATTCGCTAGAGCATGGCAAAGAAAATTGTTAAAAAGATTGTCCATTTGGTTTCTTCTCTGTTCTATTTCAAATTCATTATACCCACCAATGTGTAAGGTAACACTTTGCTTCAGTAAATCACTTTCTTTCCCTTTCAGACTTTCAGGTAACTTATCGTTGTAAATAAAAGCTTCTCCAGTTGTGGCTTTTAAAGAGGTAACCGAACCGTAATATTGATCTCCAGTCATCTTACTAGGAACTAATTCGCTGAAGTTTGGAGAATATATGCTATGAATACCTTTTGGTAATCCCAAAAATTGTTGCAGATCAGTGTTCTCCTGCAATGCTAAGTTGTTGTAGTCTTTGGCATAATATTTGATAATAATTGTTCTGTGTTTCTTATTCTGTCTTTTACATTTGTTATTGTGTATAGTGATAGCAGTTAATGCATCACCTACACATTCACCTGTGACAATTAATAACAATTTTTTGTCAATTTGTTGCAGATAATGTAGTGTAGGTAAAATCTTATTAGCTTCTCTCAATGTACCCTCGTAGGTTAATACACACATGTCCTCATCAACAGACACTAGCTTCTTTTTAGGTAAATCAAGAGAACGTAGATATGCCTCATTACTGTCCATAATACCTGAGTGTAATTTACAACCTTTGGTAGACTCAATCTCATCGTACGTTTTATTACCTTTTACTACCCTAACAATATCATCTGATACCAGGTTAAAATCCAATGCTTCCAATACTTTTACTGCAGATTCAAAATCCTCTTCGCTATGTACAAGTTTCTTGACCAATGTTTTAATGTCTTCACTATTATTCACGACCAGTTTTTTGTCCTTCAGAAACTCTCTGATATGAGTAAGAGCAAGCTCAAGACCCTCAATGGTATCCTTTACGGGATACTTGTTGAAATGATTCATTAACTCATAGCACAACATTGTAGCTAATGGAGATAGATTGGTACCATGAATATCCATAAATAGCCTTAGTCCAACTGTAGCAAGCTTTGATTGCCTGTTCTGGCCCGTGTTACCTTGTTTGATCTCATTGACTGCATTTGAGTCCATGTAATCTCTAACCACTTTCTGAAACCTAACACTATCATGTGCCGACACAAATTGCGGCAATTCCTTGTACCTGTTTTTGTAAAGAATACTTCTATTTGCAGAACTCGACTCGAGAATCGTATTTAACCTATTGATCCCCTCGAGCAATTCCTTCCGAACCTCCACAGAGTTCAACGAATGAACCGGAGTATGCAACGTTTTAAGACCACGCCGTAGCGTGAGCCGTCCATACCTTCTCATAGTTTGTTAGTGGAAAGTAAAGAACTGTATCGGTTAGACACTTCGAAAGCCGGAGTTGAAATTAAACCTCTTCAGTGACTCTCCCCTTTTGTTCTTTTTGGATATTTTTCCAGATTCGATTTTTTTTTTATTTTTCATATTTTAATTTTTTTTTTTTTCATTGGTATATACAAAAACACCATTGCTTTATTATAATTAGTATCAGCAAAATATGTTAGAAGTAAGATTCTAACAGCGTATTCCCATTGTTCTCTACCTGCCATTGGTTATACAACAATTTTGTTGCATTTTTTAAGATACTTTGGAGGGCTTGAGGGCGTGAACTTCCTAGTTCAAATATAAGGAATAGATCAAAAGTTATTGAAATACAAAATCCATCTACAAATTTAAATCAGAAAGGTCCTAGGGAATAGAAAAGAAAGCATTTCAATGGAGTAATGATTGCTCTTTAGATACGTTTTTTTTTATTAATAATGTTACAAGATATATATTTTTACCATAGGAAGTATAAGATGGATACAGTTTAAATTTTTTTTTTTCTATATAAGCTTTGTTTCAACTCATTTCAACATCTTCTTGAATGGGGGGAATCTCTTCTTCCAGAGCCTCGTAGTTGCCAGCCTCTATCTGCTCTTGTATCTCCCTGTACCTCTTCGCTTCTATCTCCTTGAAATGTAGTTTGTGTGGTTCGTTCAGCCTTATGCCTTCCAAAAGCTCGAATTTCTGCCTGCACATCGGGCACAGTCCCTTCGATGTAGCGGTATCTATCCATCTGCTTATGCAGTGCACATGGAAGTTATGTCCACATTTCCCTACGACAATGGCACAGGACTCGCCAGGGTACTTGCAGTTGGGACACGGTGCGTGGTAGCTGGCCCTGCAGATACCACACACATCTTCGTCGTCATCGTGTGTTGTTATTGTTCCTTCATCTGTAGCTCGCGGTATATCCCAGCTCCAGCTGTAGACAGCATGAACTTCTTTCAGTTCTATTTGCATTGTAATTAACCCTTTGACTTCTTTATATTTGAGTATAGGTTGTCGTTTCCCTCCAGTATTTTGGTTTTTTGGTTTTTGTATACCAATCACTCTTTTCAAAAAGAAGGTATTTATTTTTTTTTTTGTGATGCCTACATCAAAATGATTAACTTAAACACTTATTTATACAAATTTACTGAATAAAAAAGATATTGCAATAGTCTTGATTCACACTTTATATGCTGAAAGTGAAGGGGGTGTGGGTATCAATGTTCTATATAGTGTGAGGGCAGTAAATAATCACTAAAAATGAAAATACCAACAAAAAATTTTTTATTTTTTTATGGATTGTTATAAATACATCATAACTTTACTCTTTATTCGTCATCTCTGTTCTCGCCAGCTCTGGAAACCGTCAAAGAACTGCCGGATTTGCCAGTACCCCATTCTTTCAGTAGTGACAGCAATTGACCCTTTTGATGCAGAGCATTAATATCGTCAAACCCACCTCTCGAGACACCTTGTACAACCATGTTAGGAACCGTTTTCCTGCCTGTAATCTCCTTGACATAACTATACAGTTCGTCACCGTTCTTTACTTTATCCACCTCGACAACGAAGAACTCTGGGTCCATCTTGTAGTACTTGCGCAGTAGGGCCTTCAAGTTTCTGCTGTATGGACAAAACGATTTACTAAACACGACCACTGGTGCGGTCTTCAGGATACGTTGGTACTCTTCTGCAGCATTGAACACTTCTTCTTTCGTCTCTTTGTTTTGTTTCTCACCGTCGGTGCCGGGTATAGCTGGTGCATTTGTGTTTGTCTTTGCCTCATGGAAAATACCGTTGTTAATATGGTCCTTATGCATCCCGGGGATGTTACCGTCGCTCCCGAGAGAATTTACGAGGCTCTCACTTGGTAAATGTTTCTTACCAATAGGTCCATTAAACACAACAACAAAATAGGTCACACACACAAGAAGTAAAGCCACTAAAATCAAACGAATGTGTTTCTTATTTACTATAATTCCCATTTTATTTTATTTATATTTTATTTTTTTTTTCTTTCTGTTTATCTGTTGCTTGTCAGTGTAGTTTTCCAATGTTAAAATTCAATGCGTTCTTTCGTCTTCTATATTCTAGGTTATATAAAGTAAAGAAAGAACCTTCAAGTAGTCTTAATTGAATTTACAGAAAATATAGGTACTAATATATAAAGAAAGATAAAAAAAAAAAAAAAAAAAAAAAAAAAAAAAAAAAAAAAAAAAAAAAAAAAAAAAAAAAAAAAGTAAGAAATATTTTTCGAATGTCCGTGTTAATCCCCTGATTAATCTCAATTCTTTGAAATGAAATAAACCAAAACGCGTAGTTTAGTTTAACATAAAAGCGCATTGACAATCCGTTGCAACAGGTCTCTCTTCTCTCTCCACCCATCGAATCAACACATCCAGACACATCCAGGAAAAGAAACAACTCGTTCATCCAACACGTTTCGATGCTCTCAGAACAAAAAATTGTCAAAAATTTTTATTTTTTTTTTTGTATTTTGTTTTGCCTGTCGAGAATGTTTTATAAAAAATAATTGTTATGTACGCTATAGGAGCAATGGCCAGAGGCAGAGGCAGAGGCAGAGGCAGAGAGAGAGAGAGAGAGCATACACGAAGTGGAGAGAGTAAGAACCGCGTTACGTGGCCTGAGTGAAGAGAGAAGAGAAACCAACTGATAAACGGGCAGTGAAATTGTAAGGTGCTATGTAATCATTGTACTCGGTGTAGAAAGAGTAAAGCGTAATGGAAGGGTGTTGATCACACGGGCAGAGACATATTATAACCGTTTTTTTTTTTCTCTGCCAACAAGGTGAGCGGGGTGGGGGGTGGGGGGGTGTATAAAAATTCTATAAATATCTCTCTATCTATCTATCTATTCCTAAAGAAGGTATTGAAACTTGTATATATCATAAAAGTAAATTCATAATGCACATGTGTGGCATGTTAACAAAGTAAAAGAACATAAAAAAAGAAAAAAGTAGAGTCTTGGAATAGTTAAAGGGGGGGCTGGGATGTGGCTGCCCGTGGGGGGGGGAGGGGAGAAGATAGCTTGATGTGATTAGGAGATGAGGTGGAGGAATAGGAAGAGGAGGGGATGGAGTAATCAAGGAGATAAAAGATAAAATGTGGGAGTTAATAGTGAAATAAAATAATGTAGTAAAATGCTGTAAAAGTATATATATTTCTATTTGAATTAGGTAAAAAAGAGGGGGGTAGAGAATTTTTTGTTTTTTTTCCTAGGAGGAAATTGCGATGTCATGAGTTCTCTCTAGGAAGTCAAGACGTTCTTCGATATATTTACACATTGAAGTCCAGTCCTCTGCAGTTAATTTCTTATCTAAGTAAGTAAACGTACCCTTTGCAGATTCGTAAGGACATAGATAAGTCTTGAATACCTTGTAGTTTTCCAATTCTATGTCGAATTTGGAAATGATTTCCCTGCTTCTGAAGGAACGGATGTGTTGGTCGTACTCGATCAAATCATTGATTTCCCAGGAGACCAATGGATCAAACTTTGGTAAGTTACAATGCACGAACATGACGTCGGCCTTTGGTATATTTCTGTTGGGGTTCAACGGATCTTTCCTAGAGAAGAACCTACTGAACACGTTTTCACTTGAGTAACTTTCATCATACTGTAACTTCTTGCCACTTTGACGGATCTCGTTGTACTTAGCATTACTGTCTTGGAATAATTGTAAGTAGTAGGAGTTGTCTTGGATAAAGTCGTGTTGTAGGATACCGACACCACGGAAGTTGTTGTCCTTGGCTTGGAAGTAACCATCTACACCAGGCAACGTCTTCACTTGGTAATATGTCAGAGCATAGAATTGGGCAGCTGCAATAAAAGTTTCCTTGTCACCTTCACCTGCCGCTCTTTGGGAGAATATTGGGTAATACCAACTTGGACCATTGACGTTATAGTATAATGACAACAACAAGGTTGGGATGTGCTTAGCTTTACTTACTAGTAATTGACCAGATTCTGTGGATGGATCAGGTAAAGTACCTTCCATGTCATGGAATGGAATGTCAGAGAGGTCATGCAGATCCCTAGTGTAGACCTCGGGTGGTGTAATATCATCCATATTGTTACGTATACGCTTGTTTCTGTTGAAAGGCATGCTAGCAACTTCATAGAATAGGGGCATGGTAGTTCTTCTCCAGAAATCTGGCCATAGAACCAAACCGGCTGATTTATATAGATCAGAATCAAATATATCATCTAGTGGTTTCAATGGAATATTGTCAGCGTCTAGAAGTAGAATGTCCTCGAAACTGGATGTGATCAAAGCCAGAGACTTGAATTGGTAACCTTCGAACACGAAATTCTCAATCATCTTTTCTGGAAGGATATCAGTGATAAAAATACACTTGGCGTTGTATTTAGGTAGCCAGTTGTTACAGAAGTTCTCCTCGCCTTTATCAGTTGGTGGGATGAAAACTTCAATAGGTAGCGTAGTACCGGTTTTTCTAATGGCGTTAATCATCGTAGTAGCCATCAAAGAGAATTTACCACCACCGACGGTGACAATACCTCTGCCTTTGTAAGAGTTCTTGGGCAGGACCAGGCCGTTGATCTTCTCAACATATGATTTATGAGAGTTCTTCAATAGCTGTTTCTCCTGTGTCGAGACCTTTAGACAGCCGCTCAATTTATCGTATGAAAGCTTCTTCCATTGTTGTTCAGAGTCATGTCTGGCACTGATATCACCCTCGAGAACACAGTTCGCGTCATATTCTCTAGCAGATTTACCAGGTGGAGAATAATCCTTCAAGTAGCTGAAAACAGTGTTGTAAAAGTCCTTTAACAGTAACATATCCTTCTCAGTTCGTACTTCACCTTTACCAGAGAAATCCAAAAACGACAACCCATTGGTATTCTTGAAATTCTCATACTTCTTCCAGTAGCTATCCATAGCATCCTGTGAAAGTCTCCCGGTTATAGACCCAGAACCATCATCCAGCGTCTTCGAGACCACATATACTAACCCAATTACACCCACTAAAGCAACAACCAGTTTAACCAACTTGGTAAACCTCTTGTTAACGAACATTATATGTTTGTTTATTAGTTAATCTCAACCAATATTAGCAATTCCTTCCCGTTATCGTACTTGTGACACGTAGTATTTGATCTGCTCTTATCAATGTCCTTTGTTCTAATGTTGTCGTTACCGCTCGTTGATCCGTTCTTGTAGCCTTCGGTCTGCTTTTTTCTTTCTTGTTATTTGTTGTTTTGAAAAAGGTTTTTTTCTTAATATATAACGGCCAATATATTGACAAGCTAGGTTCTGTATTCCCTATTTTTTTTTTTTGCTGTTACCTTTGATATAATGCTAACGTGTGTATGTGCCTACTGTTATAAAAAAAAATTTTTTTTTTTTTTTTTGAATTTTTTCTTTTGCGTCGCGAAGTTTTTGTTATTTCATCAACTTTTTTTTTTTTTTTTCTGGCGAAATGGTTAAGTCCAACCCGCTGCTTTTTTTTTTTATGTTGCGTTTTATTTCCGTTCGTGTGCTTGTTGTTCTCTTGCTATTGTTGGTGGTGTGGTGTCTCTTGTCCCTGCGGATTGCTTCATAGAAAATCAGTCTTTCGTCTCCAAGATATCTGTTTATGTGCTTGTCTACTGTAAAACCCGTTTGTATCTATCCATCTAGTCTTTCTTTCTTTCTTTCTTTTGGTAACCTCTGTATCTCTCTCTTGCTAAGCCCTTTAATGCCACGGTTGCATAAACTTACGCCATGCAACAGGAGTATTTTGTTTTGAGATGTATATCTAATGTTAAAAATGGGAAGAGAAAGATAGACTTCAAAAAAAAAAAGTAGGTGTTTTATGATCAATGTGCTTGCTCATAGAGAAAAATTTTATGTAATTGATCGTATTACTTATCTTCCTTGATGAAAGGTGCACTTTTTTGTTTGTATAATAAGAAATAACGTAACCTATATAGTACTGTACTTTTTGGTATATCCGACACCCTCCCCTTCAATGTCAATAAAATATGGGATTGAAAACTGGAAATAAAAAAAGCTAATAAGGTTTTCTTATTGTCTTAAGAAGAAGTGTTTATAGTAGAATTCCAATTTGCAAGGTAGCTTTGGGTCTGTCTGTCATCTTGTAAAATTAATACTGGTGTAGTATGTAGTAATTTTTGACGTGCCATATTCATGTGCTGTGTTTCGTTCATTATGGGTCTGTCTTGCTTTTTGTTTGTCCTCCTTGTTTCTCCTTTTTTTTTTGACTCCGGGAGTGGTATGGAGTGCATTTTGGCAGAGGGAAGAGAAGGGGATTTGTGTGTGTGATTATGCCAGTAATTAACAGGGAAGTGGAGGGAAATTTTACAAAATGAAAAGCACTTCTTTTTGATAAGGGGACTTTTCAGTTAGTTTGTTTTTATCCTGTTGTCGTTGTTTGTGTTTTTTTTTTTCAATCTTGCCTTAAACTATTAATTCTTTTCTTGTTTTTTTTTATTGTATATTTTTTTTACCCTTTTAAAAAGAAAGGCTCATCACTTAATTTTTAATTTGTTTTTTTTTTTTTTTAATTTTAGATAATTAAAAAAGGTTATTTGTTAATAATATATACCTCCCAAATTAACTACAAAACAGACACATTACAAACAATACACTAATAAATGTCGGCACAAGAATATTACGGTGGTGATACCAAGCAACAGGTATGAATTTTATTTATTTGACAAATTTTGATTTTCTTTCTAGGATGAAGGAAAAAGTTTTTGTTTTATTGACAATGATATAATAAAAATCTCGATATACTAACAATTAACAAATACCAATAACATTATAAGATGTTAAAAAGAGATAACGGCATCTTGCTTCAATTTTGACGTTATTGTCTATTGGTTGTTGGTTTTTTATAATATAGTATTCCCGTCCTGCAGCTCCACCCCCAGCACAAGGTCCAGGTGACAGTAATAAAGGTTACTACCAGCAAGCTCCACAATATCAACAACAAGCTCCACAATACCAACAACAAGGTCCTCCTCAACAAGGTTACTATCAACAAGGTCCTCCTCAACAAGGTTACCAGCAAGGTCCTCCTCATCAAGGTTATCAACAAGGTCAACAAGGTCAGCAACCTATCTATGTTCAACAGCAACCTCCTCAAAAGGGTAACGATGACTGTATGACTGCTTGTTTGGCAGCATTGTGTATCTGCTGTACTCTAGATTTGCTTTTCTAAATAAAAAGCTGTTGTGACAATAATCTTTTTTTTTTATTATTTTTCCCCCTGTTTACTAGGTTTAAAAAAGCTATTATTACTACATTATCTCTGATACATGATTTACTTTTCATTTGAAAAAGGAATCTAATGGGGAGTATGAAAAAAAAGTTTTGTATTAATTTAATGTTCCAATGGTTATCTCTGACGGTTGATGATTCACCTTACTGCGAAATCTTCTAATCAAGCACTTCTATTTTCTTTATATTTAATGAAGGTACAGCATTGATTAATAGCGTTACTTAGTTTCGAAGAGAAATTTCACGAAAAAGTTACATCCTTTAAGTTTTATTCTATTCTTATCATACACCAATCTAATATCTTGAAGAATTATCTAAAAAAAAAAAAAAACATTCTTTTAGCCTTCTATATCTTTTAATATATTAATAAAATTTTTCAGAAACTTATTTCAAAATATCAAGTTTTTTTTATACAACAAAAGATTCAATTTTAAATTAAACAAAATTTTTTTATATTGTGATGCAATGGTGGTTACTTGATTGTCATGAGAACAATTCGAAGGAGAAACAGTCTAGAGTACATACTAACATTATCTATGATTTCTATTAAAAAGTATTACTGTAGTTGGCTTAAAAATGTCATTTCAGATTCAGAGAGCTTTAGTTGGTTTATGTATTCTGTATGTCTAATCATGAACTCATAAAGATCTGTAACAAACGGTTGGAAGTCAACTTCTGTTGACAAACCCTTGATGACTTTATGCAATGTGATGGAAGACATCATACTTCCATTATCAATTAGATTGATTATCTTAATAAAACCCATGAAGGCACTGCTCTTTTCTTCTATATTTTCAATTTTGGCGGCATTCTCACTCCATTTCTTCCAAGCATGGTCATTGGCAAATGGGCCATTGCTGAACACTTCAGGATGTGTCATGCCAAAACGTCCAATAGTAATAGCAAGATTTTCCAGTACCGACTCGTCGCTAATTGTTGAGTTCAGGAAGAGGTCAAGTAAATATTTGGACATTTCAACGATACAACTGGAAAGATCAATACGTTCACTAATTAAACCGAGGCACCAGATTGCATTAATCAAAGCTGGAATACCATTAGTATCCTCTTCACTTGTATTATGAACTAGTTCTAATCCCATGACCTTTAAGAAGTCTTGTAATTTAGTAATCACGATATCTGGTTTAAAGAAGTAGACGATATCACCAAGAAGTGCATAGCAACTCTGTCTAACTTCATGTACAGGATCGTGTAATGATTCCAATAAAATTTCTAAGAAAGAAGTATTTTGCCCATTTTGTGGGAAAAGTAGATCTTGTGATTGTGGACCTAAGCCTTGGACAATACCATCAATCAAATCAACAGATGTAATCAAGAAGTCTTTTTCTGGAACCACTATACTTGGGTCAGTTTGAGA
Organism: Nakaseomyces sp. UFMG-CM-Y6046; assembly: GCA_030571395.1. Classification (NCBI taxonomy): domain Eukaryota; kingdom Fungi; phylum Ascomycota; class Saccharomycetes; order Saccharomycetales; family Saccharomycetaceae; genus Nakaseomyces; species Nakaseomyces sp. UFMG-CM-Y6046. Next base: position 13,027 of record JAJLXT010000086.1, on the reverse strand, counting down.
CTTCTTCTCCATGTCAATACAATGAAATAAAATTCTATAAGCCCTGTTATATACCTCTGGAGCCATTGGAGCAAACTTCTCTCCGAGAGATGATGCAACACAGGATAAACATTCTAGCAGAGGCCATAATTCTTTATCATCATCTGCTAATAATTCCCACTTTGAAATTAAGTGAGGTAAGATAATTTGCATTGCAGCATCATCAAGCTCACATTTCTCGGCAAATCTTCCAACAGCATCATATAAAATAATCAGGTTTCTCTTCTTGTAAAATTGGAAACATTGTTCAAAACTCTTTAATAGCTCACTATATAGTAATGTTTCAATCAATTCTGCATCACAATTTTCGATAAAAACAGCTACGCTACTAATAGCAGCCTCTTGAACATCTTTCTTCTTATCCATTAAGGTGATGATGATTGGTTCCAATACAGGTATTAAAAATTCAACATGATCTTTTAAAATCCAAGGTGAGAATCTACTCAATGTCCAGCAGGTGATTTTCCTTACAGGTGCCCAGTGGTCCTTTAACTGCTCAACTAAAAATGGGATTAGAACAGGTAGTTGCTCATTAAAATATGTCATACCACCTTCAGCCATTGCACCCAGTGCTAAAACAGTTGCCTCTCTAATGTACCATTTATCAGATGTAAGGTGTTCTTTCAAAAATGGGAAAGCAACATCGATAACAGCGTGTGGAAGGATATTAGTCAAAACATCTAATGTGGAAGCAGAACACTTTCTTAAATTCCATTGAGTATCAATATCTTCATCACCTTCATCATCATCATCATCATCATCATCTGCATCATTACCATCAGCTTTAGAATCAGTATTGTCTTTCTTCTTGACAATTCTAGGAGCAATTGGTTTGATATCCTCATCTTTGTCTTCCAGAAAGGCGTCATCATCGTTAGAACTTTCCAAAACAAGAATAGAATCTTCGTTATATACCATTTTAGCCAATAGGACAGGAACAACATCTGGTATGTAAGGTTGAACTAGATGCTCAGGAATGTTTGAGTTAGTTGCGAAAGCATGTAGAAATTCACATGCTTCAATAGCAACTTTTTCTTCATGCACAGTGCCAATAATATGTAGCATATACTGAACAATACCACTGAGATGCTCAACCAATTTGTCAGGTCTAAATTCCAAAAGGTTAGAAAAAGCAATACAAGTTTGAGTTCTAACCTCATCATCGTCATCATTTTGAGCTAGATGAAATAAAAGTTGTAAGAAGCTATCAATACGGACAATAAAGCTTTGTGTTTGTAAAGGAATAATATTATTGATACATTTAATTGATTCAGCTCTAATAACAGAACTCATTTGAGGTTCTGAAATAAATTTCAAGAAACTTTCAACGAGAATTTCAATTGGTTTAACATTTCCTGACCATTCCAACTGAAAGAATTGTGCACTATCTTCCATAATTTTAGAAAGTGCTTTAATACTGGCCTCATTTCCGTTTGAGACTAGTTCTAGAAGCTGCGATAGCAATTGTACACCAGTAGAGTCCTCTCTGTGCTGCCTATAATATGTTGAGAAAAGGGTCGTAATCACGATACCTGTCACATTTGAAATCAAAATATTTTGATTGTATAAACCATGGATAATATTAGTTTTGACATATTCTAGATCATGTGTGCCTTTACCAAATCCACCCTTTTCCAACATAGAGTTTTTCAGAAGCATACCTGCAGTTGCTCTGTTGTTTTGCAAATCACTCGGACTGAAGTTTGATTTTAAAGTCTCATCAGTCTCACCTTCAATTAAAATATAACATAAATAGTTGAAAAATTCTGGCTGCAATTGAAATTGTTGTAAGGCATCCATTGCTGTAGTTTGCTCATCGTGATTTGGGGACATACAATTTTTTAAGAGCGTCGCTAGTTGCACAACGGCAACGCCATCAGGTTTCCAACTTGACATCGGCAGCTAATATTATTCTTATAGGGATTACCTGACCTTTATTTTTTATCTAAACACTTTAATTTACGACAGTAGTTCTCAGGTATCAGTTTCTTCTACCATGTGGGTTCAAAGTTGTTTTTTTTCACTCATATTTTGTATTTTTTTTTTTGATTTTTTTTTCAAGCGAAACAGAAAAATTTTATATAAAACTGCTATTGTTATTTATTACAGCATTCCAATAGATAATAACTTCATCGTTTTTTATAATCGGAAGTGGATATTGTTTTTGATAATATGTTCAGTAACATATGTATTAAGTCCAAATATATAATTTCAACTGTAACATAAAAAAAAAAAAAATATGAAATATTTCAAATGTCAGAAAAAATAATATATATATATATATAAATGTATATAGAGCAGGTGGTGAAAAAACAGCAAATCATGCAGTTTGTTTCTTGTTTTTATTATCTTATGCTGAAATGCTAATGCAGTAGGATGATATGGAGTTTGTTGGTTATAATATGATTGAGTTTTCGGTTGCTGAATACGTAATGTTAGTTTACGATATCATCCAGGCGTTGTAGTAATGTGTCCATTTGTAGAAACATTGGATTGTAAAGTTCCTGTACCACAGGGTGATGCTTTCCTGGTTCAGATGTTATGCTGCTACCACTCCTACTTGGTATGTTTTTGGAAGTAGAAAATGCTGAGTTAATACTGGTAGAAGAACCGAGTTCATGACTAGCGTCGTCCATGTCAAATCTATCATCATCGTTTATTGAAGATATAGAAGTATCATCTTTATGTTCGCTGTCAGATTTACTGTTCCCATCGTTTTCCTTTTGGTTTTCGCATTCTTCATCAGATTTGATTAAGTCTGTAATATCTCTAACAGCCTTTGAGGATGGAATGGCGTTCATTTCAATCATTTTCTCAGATGTTGGTGAGTCAGCAGCAAATTCACCCGAAGATGGGGAATATTCTCCTATAGTAGAGATAGAATAGTTCGAGTTCGAATTTGGCATACTAACTGGGTTTGGTGCAAACGGCATGCTAGGAGCTTCAAAAACCTTGAAGACCGTATCCTCTTCAGGTGCTTCGATATTTTGATCAAGGTCTCCTTCAATTGTTTCCACTTCTTCCTTTTCATCATCATCAATAGGCTCAGGTTCTGCTACTTCAAGTTCGTGGTCTTGTAAATTATCAAGTTCCAACGATCTGTTACCTTGTTCATCGATACTCGAAGTTGCTGTAGATACCAGTTCATCATCTGAACTATCCTTGGTGTCGTTATGAGTGCTCGTTGCCTTTGAAGAAGTGGCTGCTTCTTCATCCTCTATATTGGAATCGTCGTCGACATCTGCCGATATAGATCTACCCAAACCATCCTTTCTCAACCTAACAGGGGTTGAACGCTCCTCTTCTTCGGAATCTGCATCTGAATCATGGAGAATATCTTCACTTGGTTTTATTGGCTGAACCCGAACCTTCTTAACATTTAATGGCGTCATGTTGTTTGTACCAAATGAAACGTCACTTGCTACTTCACTCACATCGTCTTCGTCAATTAGTCCATCTCCGTTATATAGGTTATTTTCTTCTAAGTGACCTTCAGAATATTCATCGTGATGTTTCAACTCATTCAAGTCCTCATTTTCAGAATCACTGTAATCCTCATCAATGAAACGTTCTGCATACTCTACCACATCATTGAAACTGACAGATTTGTTGTTATCATCGGAACTCTTCAATGGTATTGAGTCCTTTGAGCTGTCCTCGAGGGCACTTTCTTCGGTTGTATTTTTATCATCCAAGTCTTCTTCTGATGGGTTGTCGTAAATCCTTTCTATAGTACCATCACTCCTGATGAATGAATGCGTTGACATATTTTCATTCTTCCAACAATTCAACCTTGCCAACCTTTCTGGGAAGGTCTCTAAAATCTCTGCCGGTGCAAAACCAATTTTCTTATCTGAACAACGTTTGACAAGCCACCAATATGCATCCTGGTCGTTTAGTAGCATACATGCTTCATCTTGCTCTAGTTGGCAGTGTGAGGCATCAGGGCCATTAAACGGGTATAGAGCGTATAATTTATCAGGGTCTAATTCCTTTGGAGGTGGTAAAGGTCTGTAATCTTCGTCTTCTTCCAAGTCATCTTCTTCATCTATGTTATCATCACCAAAATTGAGCATACCTTCGTCGTCTTCATCGGAGGAGTCCAACTCCAAGCCATGGATACCACGATTATGATGATAGTCCCCTTCTATTATTTCTTCTTCGAATTCCTCATGAATTATATCTTCATCTTCTTCTCCTATGTCGAGTCCAAGCGAGCCAGCACTTGTGACATCAATATTCTTCATTCTTTCCTGTAAATTGTCCTCAAAATCTGAATCGGAATAATTATATGTTTCATCCTCCGAGCTAGTGTCGTTCAAATCCAGTTCTATTTCCTCTTCGTGTCCATTATCGTTTCCTCTCTCCGGAAGATCGCTCAGTTGGTTCTGGTACGACTCACTTCTCATGGAATACCTACTCGACGTGTTGCTGATCATGCTACTTCTTACCGTATCAACATGATGTTCCCCTACATCCTTGTCCTCTTCATTACTCACCTTCTCATCATCCTGTTGCTCTTCTTCTTCTTCTTCTTCTTCTTTTACTACGTCTTTCACTTCATCTTGTATTGGCACTTCAAAATGTCCCAGTTGTTTAGAAGAATCCTCAGTGGCTGCCGGAGTCACCACAACACTTCCCATGTTACTACTACTCTCCACACTCTCATCTCTCGGTGGCTTGAGACGCAATATATCCGTGTAGTCATCGACTAAAGTTGGGTCATTCAGCAAAGAATCCACCTTCGCGCCGCCAACCTTTGCAGCAAACGACCTAGGTTTACTGAAATCCATTTATTTTTTTAGGAATATAGTATTTCTCTCTCTCTCTCTCACACACACACGTTCAAAAAAAAGAATACAATAGTTGTTTTTCTATTCTTTTCTTTTACAGAAGTTCCTTTCCCTTTAGTTTATCTCCTATCCTATAACAAATAAAAAAAACACCAATTATTATAACCAAAAAAAAATCAAACAAAATAAAAACAAAATAATAATAAATCCCCGACTTCCCTATTATAGTTATTCAATATAAAGAGGCAGATTTGATATTTCTCTCTTTCTCTCTCTCTCTCTTTCCTTTGTTCTTTATTATCAAGTTACCAATACCAGTTTCAAATAAAAATACCGATTATTTCTGTTATTTAATATGAAGAAAACCTCGATCCGGAAACTTTTTTTTTTTTCTTTGATTTCTTCCCACACCACACCAAAGATAAAAATAAAAAATAAAAAAAAAAAAAAATAAATAAATAACGCTCGTTCGAAAGAATTTCTTTTATTTCTTTTCCCTTTCCGGGTTTTCATTATCACCGTGGCCGCGGCGGTGGTGGTGGTGCTCTCTCTCTCTCTCTCTCTCTCTCTCGCTCGGTGGTCGTCGCGGTGATGGTGGTGGGTTGCAACCGTTTTCCATTTCTCGTGTGGTGTGATTATTGGGTTTTTTCATATTTTTGGTAGGGTAATATTTTAGGGTTTTTATGATTTTAGGGTTTATCTCTTTCTTTTTTTTTATATTTTTTTTTTTTAATTGTGGGAAACCCTATTTTGATGGAGTCATCGTTTATAATATACTCATCCTAGCTATATTTATATTATATTACAATTATATTATATTATATTATATTACAACTGGATATATAAAGTGTGCACTTTTTTGTTTTGATTATCAATTGATTATTCTTTATTCTTTTGTGGTGGGGAAGTGTTAAGAAGAGTTGTGTGTAAACAAAAAGTTCAATAATATAATATATTTGAAAGATAATGGTTTCTGTTGCTACTACTCAATTGGATGGGATTTTGCCCTTGGTGGCCCGTGGTAAAGTGCGTGATATATATGAGGTTAACTCTAGAACGTTGCTGTTTGTTGCCACCGACAGAATATCAGCCTACGATGTGATCATGGAGAACACTATTCCAGACAAAGGTGTGCTGTTGACACAGTTATCTGAGTTTTGGTTCAAGTTCTTGGAAAAGGATGTGAGGAACCATCTGGTGCCATTGGCCCCAGGGAAGACCATGTTTGACTACCTGCCCCCAGTGCTTGGTGACGACCCTAAATACAGATCGCAGTTGGAAGGAAGGTCGTTGCTTGTGCAGAAACACAAGTTGATCCCTCTGGAGGTTATTGTTCGCGGTTACATCACGGGCTCCGCTTGGAAGGAGTACAGACAACAGGGTACCGTGCACACGATCCCGCAGCCCCAGGGCCTTCATGAGTCTCAGGAGTTCCCACGCCCTATCTTTACACCATCCACCAAGGCTGAGCAAGGACAACATGATGAAAATATCTCTCCACAACAGGCCGCACAGTTGATCGGACCGGAGTTGACTCAAAGAATAGAGATGCTTGCTATCCAGTTATATGCCAAGTGTAAGGAATATGCTAAGACGAGAGGTATCATCATCGCTGATACTAAGTTTGAATTCGGCTATGATGAAATCACAGGCCAGATTATCCTAGTTGATGAAGTGCTTACCCCAGACAGCTCCAGATTCTGGAATGGTGCACAGTACAAGGTTGGGCAATCTCAAGATTCCTACGACAAGCAATTTCTAAGGGATTGGTTGACTGCTAATGATTTGAACGGTAAGAACGGTGTTAGCATGCCAGAAGACATTGTTAATAGAACTAGAGAGAAATACATTGAGGCATTTGAAGCGCTTACTGGTAAGAAATGGTCTTCCTAGGTTGACGGTCAAATCAAACCTTGTCTAAATCATTTATAATTTGTATAGTATTTGAAGGAAAACAAGGTACAAAAAAAAAAACTTTCTTATAAATATATTCAACAATGCAGATTTTGGAAATATCAATATTAATAATGCGATAAATTATAAAATGAGATGCGGGATGGTATATATATTCATATATATGTTTCGACTTACTGGAACAACTGTACATGGAGTACATCTGTTGTGTTACCTGTATCTTGTTCTCCAATGATAAGCTGGTTTTGCAATTGTAGTCGCAGCATAATTATTAATTGAATCAGGAATGTTTTGATGACCCTTTTTACCACTAACTATTTCCCTTGCCCTTTCCTCGACGGCTTTCATGAACTGTTCCCTTAATTGAGATACTTCCCTTTCATATTCTATTGCTTGTTTCTCTAAGATTTTTTCAATATTAACTAACTCATTTTCATAGGCAAGCAAGTTCTTTTCGAACCTTTCCAACTGTAAAGATTTCCTTGCTGTTCTAACTTGTATATCTTGAAGTAACTCAAAGGTAGAAGGCCTTGTCTTAAGGTTGACATCGACCATAGAATGAATAATTGCATTTAAGCCCTTAGAGTAGTAATCGGGGATGTTATCAAATGTACCAGCTTTGATTTTTGTCTGTAATTCAAGATAGTTTTTGGCTAGGAACGGTGGGTGTAAAGAACACATTTCAAATATCACACATCCTAAAGACCAGATATCACTTAAGGGTGAATATGGTTGATCCATCAGTACTTCCGGAGACATATAGTATGGGGTACCAACATAGGTAGTGGCAAACTCAACGCTTGTTGCCAACGATTTGGCAAGACCAAAATCACCAACTTTAACCACAACCTTACTGTAATCAGTTGTCAATTGCGTCTTACCCTTATTTTTGTTTAGTTGAGGACTAGGAGGACCACCGTCCGCTCCTTTGTCATTATTGTTGTCATCATAACTTAAGAAAATATTACCTGGTTTCAAATCTCTGTGTATAACTATATTTTTCCCCTTGGTTGGAGGTTTCATACGATCGTAAATTGTTGTGAGAGAAGGCAACTCTTCTCCGTAATGGCATTTATAAAGCGCTGTTAGCATCTGAGCCAGAATACCCCACACAACCTTTTCTGGAATATATTTATGCTCCTGTTTGTAATGTTTAATCATCTGTGATAAGTCGCCTCTCGAGCAATATTCCATATACAGATATAGCACCTCACCGTGTTCATCGAAATCCCAATTGTAGAACTCGACAATGTTCTCATGCTTCAATTGCGATAGGATTGTGCACTCGGCGATAAGTTGTTGCCTTTCTTTGCTCTTCATGTGACCATACTTAATATCCTTCCGAACCAAAACTTTCTTGGTCGGAATATGAATCACCCTGTGAACAGAACCGAAAGAACCTCTGCCGATCTCTTCAAGCACCTGATATTCACCCCTCGCTGGACTCTGCCCTATACCATTCCTATACATGATATGATATTTTGCTCTTCTACTTGAATGAATATTGCCACGAAACAAAAAAAAAAAGGAATATAAGAAAAGAGAGTACAAATACGAATGCAAGCAGTAACCGTTCCAATACACTGCCGCGATACAACTTGAGTCATTCAGCATAACTTCATCAAACTAACATGAGTTACCATCATAGTCCTTCTCTGCTCCGCTTCCTCCATCACATCCTTACCAAGCCATTGTTTACATTCAGATCAAAAAAAATATTGAATTATTGTTACCCGGTTGGTGTATTATACTTTACCCTGATTATCACGTTAGGTTTCGTTTGTAGGGATTTTCCTGAATCTGATTTTCTTATTTTTCATTTTTTTTTTACCTTCAATTTCCGAATTCGTGTAATGGTTGGTATATTCTTTAATGATATTTGCTGAAACCGGTGGTTGTTAGTGCGTTTTATTTACTGGTACTGTTCAGTATATAATCAAGCAATTCGTATTACAAGGTTGTTGTTGCTGTTGTTTTTGTATTAGCCATGAATATTTCTGCATCCACTATCCAGCCACATAGACGTCTAAAGAAGGTCGAAGAGGATGAGAATGCTGCTACTTTGCAGTTAGGTAGAGAGTTTCAATTGACACAGATTAATCATCAAGGTGAAGAGGAGGAATTGATTGCCTTGAACTTGAGTGAGGCTCGTTTGATCATCAAAGAGGCTTTGATTGGTAGAAGACAGTCTTTTAGAAGGAGTTTGCGTAATCAAAATAAGAAGAAGAAGAAGAGAGTAAGATCGTCTGAAGATGATTCCACCGCTGTTGAGGAAGATGTGAGTGATGAGGATGACGAAGACGATGCAGATGATGATGAGTTTATGCACACAGAAACCAGAGAAAAGGAATTGGAATCGATAGATGCCCTTTTAGAGCAGACCACGGGTGGTAACAATAAGGACTTGAAGAACTCCATGGAATATCTCACAAACTTCTCTAGATTCAGAGATCAAGAGACTGTTGGTGCTGTGATACAATTGTTGAAGAGCACGGGACTGCATCCATTTGAAGTTGCACAGTTGGGTTCTCTGGCCTGTGATACTGCCGACGAAGCCAAGACTTTGATCCCAAGTTTAACGAGTAAAATTTCAGATGACGATTTGGAAAGAATATTAAAGGAATTGTCAAACCTGGAAACTTTGTACTGAACCTATGATTAAAAAAAAAACGTCTGTTGTCTATCTTTCCTCCGCGACAACATTTACTGCTTTCATTGTTTAACTTTAATATAAAAAAAACATCCTTGTATAATAATCATGATTACTTCTCATTTTAGTGAAAAATAAAAAGTACTTATGGCAGTTATGTTTTGTAGTAGTTGTTGATGCTGATTGAATCATACTCTTGATGGTGGCTATTAATGCTAACTATAAACAGGTGTAACAAAAAAATAATAAAAAATTCAGTGAAAATCTATAAATTTTGATGGTTATGATTCAAATGCCAATCTCGATCAGTAGTATCCTTTCTCTTTGATGAAGGTCTTACCTGGACCATTTTTCCACCATCTCATCAAACAACTAGATATTGTTAGCCCAATGTTATCTTCGTCAAATGGATTGCAACGGCATCTTTGTGTTAACCACACATTTTTGGCTTTAGGACATTGATGAAAGGGTGCATGAAAGTAGCCGATATCCTCAAAATGAATTATCTCATTCTTATTCAATAGTAATGACACACCGATGCTGTGTACTGGAGCATCGCCCCATCTTTCATAATAAAAGCCTCCTGTAGCATCTAAATACTCAAAAAAATTGATATACCTTTCGCTTCTGAAGAAATTTAGATCACCGATTTCAAAATTAGACCAAAAGTGGCATAGGTTGTAATCAGATGATGAGTCAACAGCAGGATAAAACTCACCAATTTTTTCTTTATCAGTAATAAAATCGTACAGGTTATTATCCCTATCAATGTCATCCTTGAAGTCAGACATATAAGTTTCAATGGTATCCCACAAAGTTGGAATGGTGTTTTCGTATTCATATAAAGAAATAACAAACCCATATTTCTTGTTATTCATTCTCATCACCTTAAAGGGGTCATAGGGGAAATCACAGTGATATTTCACACCAGGTTCTACTCGGAAGTAGTAATCATAAGGTTCCAGTATTTGCTGTCTGAAAAAATAACCAGAATTGAACTTACACATGTTTCGGTACGAATGTGAGTTACCATAAAGGACGCCTTGCTCTTTCATTGACTGTATCCCCTCATCAAATTTAGTCTTATTAACCCACGGTGGTCTATGCCAATCACCCCAAGGTATCTGTGCGTATTGGGTCTTACCACTTGCCATGAAACTGGTGGCTTCGATGAAATCTTGGTCAAATGGAACATCGTTTAAAAATGTCCAATCATAATGATATTTGTGGTTAAATCTATCTTCCAGTGACTGCATTGCATCCAGTGCGAGGTCAAGTTCCCAATTCCTAACTAACATTAACAAAGTAGCATTTTCCCGCTCATTATCATAAAGTCCACTGATCTCATCTCGGTTCACTTCAATATCTATATATGAGCTCGAAGACAGACGTAGAGGCATTGACAAATTATTCCTCAACATACCTTTAAATTGCTCCTTTACCAGCAAGGATTCTCTGTTATAGTAGGTTTCTGTATTTTTGTAATCATAGTAGCATCGTATTAAACCGAACCAGTGGATGACACTAGGCAGCCAAACATAGTATGATATCACTAGTAAGCAGCCCCAATATCCAAGCCCACCTACATTCATCAATAAAACCTGCGGGTTATGGTATTATGCGGTTCTGTTTATTAGGTTTCAATAAAGAATTCCGAACATTCAAGTACATGAAAGTAATAAAGAATTTCATGAGTTACTTTCATATCTAAATCAAATTTTTTTTTTTTTTTTGCAATTTTTTGCAAGAGGGCTCATTTTCTCTGTTATAAAAATGCAATATATTCAAGCAAGTGTTCTAAAAACACAAATCTATATAAATGCAGTTATTAAAAGGGTTCGAAAAAAGATATTGATTAATATTAATATACGATATTTTTCATTTTGTTTCTTTAAATAAATAAGCAAAGAAAGAAAACAAGAGTTAAAAAGGTTGTGGATGAAAAAGAGATTTTCATCCAATCAAAAAAAAAGAGTTGTTGTTTAAAAGAAATGAATAAATAAAATAAGAAACACATTGTGACAACTTTCGTAGCCAGTAAACGTTATGATCCATAATAAATTTTACTTCTTCATCTCTTTTAATAGTTTGTTTAAAATTTAATAACATTCCCATTGATGTATAATAAAAGAGAAAAAAACTGGTTTATTTGAAAGAAAAGAAAGAAAAAAAGTTCTATTTTATAATTTTTTGTTTCATTTCCTTTAAGTGAACAAAGTACCAATGTCACTTGGCAATTCTTCAATTTGAGTGGAGTAGAATTGCTCCAACTCTCTCAAAGCGTTGACGTCTTCGTTAACGATGAAGTTGATGGCAACACCCTTTCTACCGAAACGACCACCTCTACCGATCCTGTGGATGTAGTTTTCCTTGTTGGTTGGCAAGTCGTAGTTGATAACCAAGGAAACTTGTTGGACATCGATACCTCTGGCCAACAAATCGGTGGAGATCAAGATTCTGGAGGAACCGGATCTGAACTCCTTCATAATGGTGTCTCTTTCTTGTTGAGGCAAGTCAGAGTAGATGGAGGAGACGGTGAAGTTGTCAGCAGTCAATCTTTGGGTCAACTCCTCGACCTTACGTCTGGTGTTACAGAAGATAACGGCTTGGGTGACGGAGATGGAGTCGTACAAATCGGTCAAACAGTCGTACTTGAATTGTTCTTCTTCGACGTTGACGTAGAATTGCTTGATACCTTCTAGGGTCAATTCATCCTTCTTAACCAAGATTCTGACTGGGTTTTCCATGAACTTGGCGGTGACCTCCAAGACGTCTCTTGGCATGGTAGCGGACAACAAGACGACTTGAGTAGTTGGTGGCAACATGGTGAAAATTTGGTAGATTTGCTCCTTGAAACCAGTGGACAACATTTCATCGGCTTCATCAAGGATGAACATCTTGATGTTGTCGACCTTGAACTTACGTCTTTGGATGTTGTCGAAGACACGACCTGGGGTACCGACGACGATTTGGGCGTCTCTCAAACCCTCGGCGTCCTCAACGAAGGAGGTACCACCAATACAGGCGTGGACCTTGATGTCCATGTGGAAACCTAGGGCCATGACGACCTTTTGGATTTGCAGAGCCAATTCTCTGGTTGGAGCCAACATCAAGGCTTGTGGAGCCTTGATGGCAGGGTCGATTCTCTGCAAAGCGGCGATGGAGAAAGTACCAGTCTTACCGGTACCGGATTGGGCCTGGGCTAGGACATCCTTACCCTCGATGATAGGCATGATAGCACGCTGTTGGATAGCGGAAGGCTTGTTGAAACCGTAACCGAAGACACCTCTCAACAACTTCTCGTCCAAGTTCATATCATCGAACTCGTAGACGACCTTGTCGTAGTTGGTCTCGATTTGAGATTCATCCAATTGGGCCATTTGTTCAGTAGACATCTTTGCAATATTATATATATGTGTGTTTGATGTTCTTAATTCCTAATGATCTTAGCAAAAAAAAACAAGTAACAAATATCAAATACAAATACAAAAGTAAAATTAAATAAGTATATACTAGAATAACTAAAAAAAAAAAAATTTATTAATGATGAAATAAAGAAAATATTTAACGATGGCCATTGCAAGAAATAAAATGTTAAAGAAAATTTTTTTTAATTTTTTCTTCAATGAGA
>JAJLXT010000085.1:0-57269 GCA_030571395.1 Nakaseomyces sp. UFMG-CM-Y6046 | reverse complement strand
CTTCTGGGAAGCAAAAAGAAGGTATAGCCATCCCTTCTCATTTTCCATCCCTTCCTTTCCCATCCCCCCACCACGGATGTCAAAGAAACCCTTCTAGAAGACCCGGAACAATTGTAATCATGCATAGAACGCGGGGGAGACAAAAACAAAGACATTGGAGAAAGCTACGTAGCTCGGCTTTGGGTTGGAATTCATCCTCCGAAAAAGCGCTAAGATGTATATTTGAAAAAATAATATTTTTTTGATTTTTTGATTGAACTTCAATCCGTGCAGGTGTATCTGAGAAAATCTTAACACAAAAAAACAGAATAAATAAAAAAATTAAATTAAATGCGGGGGTGATTCTCGGAAAAAATATTTTTTTTATTTTTTTTGCCTCCTTTTTTTATGTTGTAAAACATACTACGTGTTTTCTCTGCTAGCACGACTTTTTTTTACCACCCCCGCCCCCGCAATTATTTTTTTTTTCTTTGTTTTATATTTTTTTTGTCTGTTTGAATGGTACGGCACTTACAGTGGACCACCACCATTTTCTTCAGTTTTTGATTTTGTGTTGTTTGTTTTTGTCATTTTGACATGCTAGCGCCACATCTCCAAACACAGAACAACTGACACTCCACCGCATTTTACGGTGATTTGGGACAGAGACAAGACCGTTTTCCATCATAAACCTGGTAAATCTTGATCCGTATCGCGGTATTGGACTTTTTTTTTTAATTTTTTTCTTCTTTGCTCTTCGGTAATTATTCAGTTATCTCCTAAAACCATTCTCTGGTTCTTGGATCCGACCCGTACTGTCGTTTTAGGTTTTTTTACGTAATTAGGAAATGAGGGTCTCTATCAAATTATCTCTGCTTTTTTTGCGTGTGTGTGTTTTTTTTCTCATTCTTTCACTTCATTGACAACTCATACTTATATTGTTCCGGTGGTTTGACACAGTGGCTAGATATAAGATGTTTATAGTTTACCCGGTATCGTATGAAACGTTTTCGAAACCAGGTTCGGGTTAATTTGGTTTTTAGTTGTTTTTTCTTACGACTTGGGGTTTTACGGAACTGATATAGTAAAGGGCCTACAAGAGCATGAGATCTTACTTTTTTTTTTTTTTTCTTTTAACCGCCCTTCATTAGAAATCTGATAATTCTAACTTTTTAGTAATGTTATTCTCTCTTAATATTTTATATGTTCAAATTAACTCGAGGTTAGAAATAAAGGTGGAATATATATACATACATGACGTTAAATTCTTTAAAATTTATTAAACTTTTCATTGGTTACCATTCTAGATTGACTACGGGATGTTGGGTGACATGTAATTGTAATCGTTTGGTTACTACAAAATCAAGTAGTTCAGATATTGACAACTATGTTTTAGAAGTGTTGAATATAATTTCAGCGACTAACTTCTTGATTGAGTTAACTGACAGTTATGGGTTGGTTTCAGAGTTAACCGTATATTTTGAAACTGCACACAATATAATATTAGAAAGTTATTTAGAGAGAGAGATTAAGAATAATAAAGAATTGGTAGTAGAAAGAGAAGGGGGTCACTTCAAAGACACTAACCAGCTAATACATAGGATGATAGCTTTGCTATCATCCTTTCCTGGTTTCCAGGAACATACTTCTGGTACGTTATACCTCATATATGCCTCTATAATGATGCTAACAACTTGGTTGTTGCTTCAAATTGCAACTAAGCAATTCATATCCCTACTTGATGAACTCTGATATAAAGTTTCTTCTGTTTCAAGATTTACAGGAATATGTCGTGACGAAGAAATATTATGCAAGTTGTACTACACTTGGTGTATATATTTCCAACTTTGCTCGTGTAATGACACAATTTTCATTCGTAAAAAACCGTTCGTACGTTATACAAATTGGGTCAGTAGGTTTTTTTCACCGAATTGTTTTTAATCAGCTACTACTCGCTGTAGGACCCGTTCGGTTTCAGTTTTAAAAAAACTGAATACCCCTCTTTATCTGAATCAGAAAGAGGTAGTATCTTGGTGGGCATGGAATGTATTCTTTTGATTAGTGTATTAGAAAACCACAACAAAAAAAAGAGTAAAAGGAAAAAAAAGGAGTAATAATAACTACAAAATATTTTTTTTTTTTAATTATTTTTGTTACCAAAAATTTTGAAGTTAAAGATGAGCGACCAAATAGAAAACTTCTTTTCAGCCTCTGACGTAGTTTTTGATTTTGTCTCGACTCCTCTTTCCGGAGTAACTGAGATATTAATAGTAAAAACCCTAGGCAATCCTTTACCTGGCCCGGTTGTATTGGTCAAGTTATTAGCAGTTATAGTAATAGGATCGGAGTTCAAAATATTAATTTCGTCAGTTCTGTCACTCAATACTAATTGTTTGTTACCATTTAGTTGCAGCCCAGAAGAATTATTGACCGCGGTATCACCTGTTTTATTTTCATTTATATCATTAGAGGTGTCATCATTGACGAGGTTTGGGTCGAGCTTTTCACCAGTAGTTGATGGCTCTTTAAGAAGGGCAGACTTGGACTTCAAGTGGTCAGAAATTTCTGTGTTACGATTCTTAATCTCTACATCACGCTTCTGTATACTGTAAATATTAGAAACCTGTTTCCAATCTGGTCCATATAATGGTTTGTACTCTTCAATTCGATCAAGAAACTGTTCAACTTCCTCTTGGGAATGCTTTTTGAACATAGATCTCTTTAAATCTAAACTAGCAGTCTCCATAGGACACTGTTCCCACCTTGATGGAATTTGTTCTTTGACGAATTGTATGATAATCTCACCTCTATTAAAATTTGGAAGACGAAATCTTAGATTTGTCTCCAAACAAAAGTAGATGACAATAATTTTCGTTCTACAACGAAAGTTGCCCGAGTGAGCACCTCTACCAGTTATAACAGTTAGCTCAGAATAACCGTTTCTCGAGATTTCAAAGAGTTTTTTCTTCAAATACCAGATGGCTTCTTTGATTTGTAACCCATGTAAATCAATTATATCAATTGCATTGTTATCATTCAATATGGCAAAAGCCTGTTTTGCTGCTTCTTTATTAAGGTAGTTGTATTCCTTGATTCTATATTTGGTAAACATTCGAATTTTCTTTACTAGTTCACTGTTTTTATGGTTTTCAGCTAAGTTACTGGCAGACAATTCTGCTAACATTCTAAAACTTAATGCTCGAACAGCACCACTGCGTAATCTCTGATGTTCAGAGTCAACGAAATGACCTGTAAATGATTCAGTCATGTTTATAAATCTTTTCAAGTTAGTATCTTAGCTATTGTTTACAAGAGTAATGTGGTTTAATGAATTGAAAAAATAAAAATTTAAGGAAATTGTCAACATCTTTTATATTTTAATGTTTGTCAATTACCACAGTTTCATCATCACGGTCTCAAACATTTAAACAATTTAAATTTAAAATGATAATTCTTGGTAAAGTCTTAATGGAAAAATACCCTATTTCACCTTAGCCTTATAATGTGGATACAACCCTGTACTAAAGGGAGTGAAACACTAAAATCCATTCCCCTAAATTTTCTACTTTTAAAGAAATGATTGTTGGTATCCCGTAATCTATATAAAGAATTCTATGGCACTATATTACGTTTTCACAATTTATATTATACTTTATCAATTCCAAATTTTTTTGCATTCTTTTCTTTTCCTTTTTCTTTCATATTTAGATAAGACTCCGAACAAGTATAAAACAGAACACTCATTTTATCTTGTTGCGGATAAATTTTATTTTCAGAAGACTAGACCAAAATTTTGATCTGTTCTTCTCAAGTCTGTTCAGTCCTTGAAAAGTGCTATGGTGAGTTTCCGGTTTCACTTTTATTTTTATTGTGTAATTTTTTGGGAAAGTTCCAAATATTTGAAAAGAAATGGGTGATGGTTTATCATATGGTGTGGAGGTATTGACTTTTGATAGGTATGCCTGATCAATTTTTCCAGAGCTACTGCTTCCTTTGCTAAATTCAGATCCTTTATTTGAATCACTGATATTTGTGATGTTTTCAACAGTTACTTTTTCTGTGGTTTTGTCACTTTTAGTAGTTCTGTCTTTGTCACTACCGGTTATCAGATCTTCTTTTACGTCAGTTATTTTCTCAACAACCATTTCGTTTCTTGTATCGATTTTCTTAGATATAAATGATTTAGTTTCTATAATTTCGTTCCTATTAGAAATATCTGGAATCAATAAGGTTTGATTCCCCAAATTCCCATTGATTTCTGATTGGAAATGGTTTTCTGGAAATGGTTTCTTGTTAAAAATACTACCCGAATTTTCGAACAATCTCTTAGAGATTTCTGAATAGTCCAAACCTCTAATAGGCTTATATTTAGTTATTTTATCAAACATGCTTTCTAACTCTTCGCTTTTCAATATCTTGTATGTACTTTGGTTCCTTTCGGAAGGTTTCAATTCTAGCTTGCACTCCTGCCATTCATCTGGAATACTAAAGCTGTGGATAAAAACCAAAATTACCCCTGTGTTTTCAGGTAAAATCTGGAATTTTAAATTCAAATCTACCAGCAAATCAATTATTACATGTTTGTTTTTGCTATAATACCCCGGAGTGTGATTCCCTTTCCCAACAATAAAACTAATCCATTTAGTATTTTGATATGCTGCCTCCGACATATATTTTTTAAACATCCATAACGCTTCCCTAGTCTTCAGATCATGTAAATCAATGATATTATTTGAACGTCCCTTATTATTTGTTTTAAAACTGTGACGCGCTGCATTCAAAGTTAAGGCATGGTATTCATTCATCCTCTGTCTTGCAAATTCGCGTAGAATTCTAACATCATGCTCTTTCTCATTCAGTTCAGTGTAATTACAGATTAACGACCCAGCAAACTGCCAAAAATCAAGTGCAGTTTGTGCTTGGTCCCTAAGTTCTTTCTTCCTTTTTTCTGCCACTTCGTTCTTCTTTTTAGCTGTCACTTCTTTCCCCATGTTATCCAATTAACAACGAATAAGTCCCTGGTTTTTGAGTTTATGGTTAAAAAATAACGTAAAAGTACAATTAAAGTTGAGATTATATTTAGAATTAAATAAATTAGAATTAGTTTAAAAATTAATGTGATGGTTTATAAGAGAATGGAAAAAGGACCATTGTCATTAACAAGAATTAAGATATGGTGAATGTTCACTGCTTCAAATAAAAGCACAGAAAGTTCACTACCGAGAGTAACATCTGACTATGTAGTATGAAATAGTTTGTATTGCATTATTTTCATCTATGTTTTAGTCCTAGTCTTTGTCATAAGTTTAATTTTTTGAAATGCCGATATTTGAGGTTAATGAAAGTTTCAATAGGAGGAAAAAAAATTAATTCAAAAAAGCACACTATACCATCAAAAACTGGTTTCAATCTAACATTTTTAGATAGATAAATTTTGATGAAACATTGCTGACACAGCGATCTTGCTTATTACTCGCTGGTTAAACAGATACATACTTGCTTTAATAAACCAAAGATAATACCAGCTGGATTGGCCCCATTCTCTTGAGGTTGTTGTTGCTGCTGGTGATGTGACTGCTGCTGGTGATGTTGTTGTTGGTTGTGGGTTTGATTAGGTTTGTTATATTGTGGTTCAGCATTTGCGTTGTAATAGTTCTGAGATTGCGGCTTCGTATGAGCTGGTTCCACGGTACTAATCCTATCATCCTTCCACGATTTTGGTATCCTACTTTGGTCGATTTGAACAACTACAACACCTTCATTTTTACTGGGAATATGATATTTCAGACCATTTTCTTCAAATAAGTCTATGGTTCCTTGTTTAACCTTTGAGACGTGGTTCTGAGAATGCACACCTTTACCTGTGATCACACGTAGTTCGGTTTCTCCATGCTCAGATGCATGAACCATCCTCTTCTTTAGAATCCACATGGCCTCCTTGACAAAGAGACCGTGTAAGTCTATTTCGTTACTGGAGGAGTCAGCGTTGTTTTGTACAAACACATATTCAGCAGCTTGCATGTTCAGGTCATCGGCTTCTGCCATCTTCTTCTTGGCCTTCTCACTAAGCTCGTGTGCTTTGGCTTTGTCACCACTTTTATAAGCTCTCTGAGACTCATCGGCCAGCTTTTTCCGAAGGTTCATGGCATCGTTGGCTGCTGAACGTAGTCTCTGGTATTCGGTATCAACGGAATGGTTGTAATCCAAGCCTTGTTGTTTTCTTTGAACATCAACATCCATTTTCCCTGTGGTCTTTAATCTTAATTTGGTAACAGGTGCTGACACAGTAAGAGCAATATTAACACCAAGTGCAAATATCCATATACTTATAAGGAAACATCTGACAAAGATGAACCTAGCCAGCCGGTATATTGTGTTTACCCTTTCATTAACGAATATTTTCAATTTCAGCCGTCTCCGGGACAACAATTCCACAGGCAAACAGAAAAGCGAGAAGCGGGACAAAAGTTCAAAAAAGCGATGCTGCCCACCTTCACAGAATTTAGAAAAAAAAGCAACAAAATTTGTATGGTTGGATCTTGTTAGAAAAGATGTTATATTTTTTATTCCATAAACTGTAGTATTTTTTTTTTATCTTGATCTTGATATTTTTGATATATAACTATGGCACGTCACACATCAAAGTAGTCGGGTCTGTTGTTGTTGTTGTTTCTTGGATTTCTTTTGGTTTTAATAACTAATTTCTTCGTAGGTATTTTTTTTTTTTTATGTTTCTACGATATCAAAAATATTCACTGTATTGAAGCCTACAATATAACGAAAGTAAATGATAAGATAAGATGATGATGAGTAAAGAGAAAAATGGTGATATGAACAATATATACTTCTTGAAAAAAAACGACCTGTTTGCATTGTAAACCAGAAAACTTCTTTCACTATCATTGTTATCATAATTATTTTTAACAATTGGAGTAATTCTCTTGAGTACTGTCCATACAAGACCAAAGGGTCCCCCTGAATGTGGCTTTTATTTTTTTAATACTACAATTAGCGATGTCTGCGAACTGGACCCTGTCTTTCCTAACTGGGTCTATTATTATTTATTTGTATTAATATTATTTATGTGGAAAAAAAAAAAAGAAAGAAAGTATGCCTATCCTTTCTCCATTAAGGAAACTGTTCCGCATGTGGAAACACAACGCCATTACACCCCGATGAGCATCGCGTTGTTGCTAAAAGAATAACAATCGAGCAGAGTTGATAATAATAAGAGAGAGGGATATTTTAAAAATAGGAGTATTTCACTTCAAAATTCCATTTTCGGATATTGTTTACAAATCAATCGAATTCCAATTTACATAAAAATAGAAGTTAATGTATGCGTGTGTGGGTACTTGTACAGGATCATCTAAGTCCAAGTTAATATCACAACATGCATAAAAATTCACTAAATGCGCGAAAAGCAAAAAAGAAATCTGTTGAAGGAAACGAAAACAGTAAACATTGACACGAGATCTAGGATCTTAACTCAAAACGGGCACAACAGCCCTTCTTCTGTTCTCCACTCTTCATACCAGTAAATTTCCTGTACAACCGTTTCTTCTGCTCTTTTCTCTTGCTTTTTTTTTTTCCTTAATCCCAAAGTGAGAAGTAAACACACAGTCACATAAAATATATATTTACATCCGTACACCCATATTTTCATTTTTCTTTATTTTTTGCTAGCTGAACTGGATTTCCTGTTTTGGTATGTAATATATCATTATAGACGCAACTGTTCATCTGGTGAAAAAGTTTGGAAAAAAAAAGTTTTTGGAAGAAGTTTAGTTGAAACTTATATAAAAAGGTTTGGATGGTTTTATTTTAGTTAGTAGTAATCGCATTATCATTTTCTATTAAGTTTCAACTAAAAGATAACCACAACAAATTAAGATCCAACAATGGCTGCTCAGTATGTCTATTAACAAGTTTTATTTATTTGATTCCAATGTTTTTTTTCAGTGGAGTTGATTTCAAAGAAAGAAAGTTACATCATGGACTGGGAAAACATCCATGAGAAGAAGAAAAAAATTTATTAATTTGATTTCTATTTTAAACATTTTATAGAAACAAAAACAATTGAATGAAAGGAATTCTTTATTTCTTTCGTTTACCAATCAGATAAAATTTATTTTATTCTGATTGAAATCCCGAATATCCTGTTCTTAGAACAGGCGAAAGTATTTCTCGTTGATCAAATGCACTCTTGCATTCTTTAAAAAATCACCAAGAAAGTTGTTTAAATGTACACACTTTCAAATGATTTGATCTCCAGTTTACTTCCGTTTTTTTCGGGATAACCTCATCGAATGAAAAGTGGTGTTTTTTCAGTTCGATGTAACTTTTCTTACCTGATAATAAATGAATGTATCATTGTTTCTTTTTTTCATTTTTGTTTGAAATGAGAGGGAGGATATGATACATTTCTTATATAAAAAAGTGCACTTTTGCTAACAATCTATTATTAAAAATTTTATTTCCAATCTATTAGGAATAAAATCATTTTATTGATTAATTATGTATAGAAAGATCCTAAAACCAGAAACCCAATTGAAGAAGGCTAAGTACGACGAAAAGAAGTCCGAAGAGTTCTTGAAGGCTAGAGCTGCTCGTAAGGTTGCTAACAAGCAAAAGAGAGCTGCCATCTTGGAAAGAAACGCTGCTTACCAAAAGGAGTACGAAGCTGCTGAAAGAGCCGTTATCGATGCTAAGCGTGAAGCCAAGGCTGCTGGTTCTTACTACGTTGAAGCTCAACCAAAGTTGGTCTTCGTTGTCAGAATCAAGGGTATCAACAAGATCCCACCTAAGCCAAGAAAGGTTCTACAATTGTTGAGATTGGTTCAAATTAACTCTGGTACCTTCGTCAAGGTCACCAAGGCTACTTCTGAATTGTTGAAGTTGATTGAACCATACGTTGCTTACGGTTACCCATCTTACTCTACTGTTAGACAATTGGTCTACAAGAGAGGTTTCGGTAAGATCAACAAGCAAAGAATTGCTTTGTCTGACAACTCTATCGTCGAAGCCAACTTGGGTAAGTACGGTATCTTGTCTGTCGATGACTTGATCCACGAAATCGTCACCGTCGGTCCACACTTCAAGCAAGCTAACAACTTCTTGTGGCCATTCAAGTTGTCCAATCCAAACGGTGGCTGGGGTGTTCCAAGAAAGTTCAAGCACTTTATCCAAGGTGGTGCTTTCGGTAACCGTGAACAATTCATCAACAAGTTGGTTAAGGCCATGAACTAAACTATATAGTATTAAAGCATTGATTTCATAGGATTTTTTTTAATAAAATCCCAATTTTTTCTTATCACTTTTACTTTTTTACTTTATTCTGACCTTAATTAAAATTTTGTTACTTTTTTCACTTCACCTCAAATATTCCATTTGTAAAACCTATTTAATGATCAATTTATGTACAATAACAGAGAACCAGTTTTTTTTTTCGAATTTTATTACACTGTTCAATTTCTTTGATTATTTTGTAGCCATAAGATGACTTCAAATAAATCTCTTGATCACTTCGTCCCATTGTTGGGTTTTTCTTGTTTCAAAGTATGAAAAATCTTAAAAAAAAAAAAATTAGAGTGGCCATCTGGCATAGTCAAAAAGGGTACAAAACTCTTGTGAACTTCAAAATAAATATAGATCCAATCTTGCATATTCTCATCATATATAACAGATATTAGTTGATTTTGACGTGATAGCCACTGATATACTAAAGGAATCCGTTGCAAGTCATTAATTGCATTTTATTGTCATTTTTTTTTAGGAAAAGCTTAGACAATTAAGGTTTTGTGATTTCATTAGTGAAACGAAGCAACAAATCGGACAAAGCTATAAAGAAGTTATACAAGTATCAATATAAATTGAATGCGGATATAATTTTTACACTAAATCTAAGTTTAGTGGTATAGCTCTTTATTTTTTTCTCCCTTTTTGAAGTAGGTAAGCAAAATGTTTAACATGAAAGATGCATTCAACAAATTGAAAACTACGTGGAGTAATTCGGAAACTTCTCGAGTACCTATGGAGAGACGAAGTACATACCCATTGGCGACCTCGCATCAAAAACCACATAATAACTCGTATGTTCAAGATGATGATGATTATTTACCTCCGGTAACGTTAATAGGGTACTCTCCCAAGACAAAGAATAGACTCTTAAACCCTGAAATGTGTGACGAACTGCGACCTTTGATGCCAACACGTATACAGCTATACCAGGAATGGACTCTTTTGTATAGTTTAGAACAACACGGTGCTTCACTCCACTCGCTATATGAAAAGGTAAAACCAGAGTCTAGTGTTCCTAGAAGAGTTGGATACGTTTTAGTTATTAAAGATCGAAAGAATGGTATATTCGGAGCATACTCTAATGAACCATTCCATCCTAATGAACATATGAGATATAGTGGTAATGGTGAGTGCTATTTGTGGAAGATGGATAGTGTTCAAGAGCGTGTACTGAAACCAAGTAACTCAGAAGATCTAATAGATTTAGAACCTAATTTAATCGATCTTGATGACGATAATGATGATGATAAAGCGCATGATAATGAGCAACTGAACGAAGAAGAAAGCCAGAACTCAAAAATGTCTTGGAAGCTTTGTGCTTACCCCTACACAGGTGCCAACGAATTCATGATATATTGTACCTCAAAATTCCTATCTATGGGAGCTGGAGATGGCCATTACGGTCTCTGGTGTGATGATAGCTTAATGAAAGGTGTCACTAACCCAACGCAGACGTATGGTAATGATATCCTCAGTAAAGAGGGGAAGAAGTTTACCATAATGGGACTTGAAGTATGGAGAGTAGGTTAAGCCGGTTTGATAGACATTATATACCTCTATTATAAGAGCGTGGGTGTTATTTATTTAAATGAGAAAGTAGAGAGAGATATTTAATAATATTAATTCCTTAATCTTTTTTTTTTCTTTTTTTGGATATTCAATCTTATTTCACATTCACTCAAAAATTTGTATTCTTGACTGCAAATGAGATGTAAATAATAATAGTCGGTTTATAAAGAAACATGCATGTTAGTTCAGTGCCTCGAGAACATATGAAAGTAGTACTTATTCCATTAACTTGGCATGATATTCAATTTTAAATATGCACGTGATACCCGTCCATAGAAAGGTTAAGGTGTTTCCGAAAGAAATGACAAATTGAATTTAATTCCGATATTAAGGTAAAGTTGATAATGGTCATTGAAACAACTAACGCTTTCTTTCGAACAGAAGCCATCTCTGAGAAGGTATCTGGAGTCCATTTATGGAGTATATTTCAATTGAATTCATACTTTACAATTTGCAAAAGCATATATTAGAGATCAACTAAGAAGATATGACATCTTTGTACGCACCCTCAACAGATGAAGTTAAACAAAGACTTAGACCATTTGGATTCTTTTTTGAAAAGTCTTTGAAAGATTTGATAAAGGGTATTAGAAGCAATAATGATACACCAGAGAAACTGGAAAAGTTCTTTACGGAGGCTTTGAGTGAATGTAGAAAGGAGGCCAACTCGCCGGACATGACATTGAAGACTAACGCAATTTTAAAACTAGCTTATCTGGAAATGTATGGGTTTGATATGTCATGGGCTAACTTTCAAGTACTGGAAGTTATGAGTAGCTCAAAATTACAACAAAAGAGAGTAGGTTATTTGGCAGCATCGCAATGTTTCCATGAAGATTCAGATGTATTAATGCTGGCAACTAATCTACTTCGAAAGGATCTGAAATACGGTGGTGGCAATGATATAGTAAAGGTGGGAATTGCATTGAGTGGTTTAACATCAATGATCACACCTTCTTTGGCAGCTGATGTGACCGATGATTTATTTACAATGCTGACTAGTTCAAGACCATATATCAGAAAAAAGGCTGTCACAGCATTATTTAAAGTATTTTTGGAATACCCTGAAGCGCTACGAGATAATTTTGATAAGTTTTCTGAGATGCTACAAGAGGATGATTTATCTGTCGTATCTGCTACAGTTAGTGTTATATGTGAATTATCAAAAAAAAATCCAAAACCATTTATTGTTCTTTCACCTCTACTCTATGAAATACTTACCACAATTGATAACAATTGGATTATAATTAGGTTATTGAAACTGTTTAAAAATCTATCAGTTGTCGAGGAGAAACTACGACCAAAGCTATTACCAAAAATGCTAGAACTCATGGAATCGACACAGGCCACTTCTGTTCTTTACGAATCTATAAATTGTATTGTTAAAGGTCAAATGTTAGATTATGATGATTATGGAACTGCGAAAATATGTTTAGAGACCTTACATTCTTTTTGTTCCTCTGCAGATGCTAATTTGAGATATATCAGTTGTGTTCTCTTCTATAAGATTGGAAAAATTAATCCATATTTCATTGCACAGTATTCAGACTTGATAATTAAATTATTATCTGATATAGATATTTCGATTAGATCTAAAACCTTGGAATTACTGATCGGTATAGTTGATGAGGACAATATAAAGGAAATAACCTCATTACTATTGAGGCAATTTGTTGATGAAGATATTATATCAGTAAATGATAATAATTCGTTATTCAACCCATCTAGAGACATAAAAATTGTAATTCCGGAGTCTTATAAAATAAAGATGGTGAAGACTATACTAAAAGTGTGTTCAACTGAGACGTACAAGAACATCCCTGATTTTGAATGGTATAATGCCGTTTTAAAAGATCTTGCTATAATTTCTCAGGATATGTCAGATAAAACTTTAGGATATGATATTGGAGAGCAGTTGAAAAACGTTTTGATAAGGGTTCCTGATGTCCGTGATGTGACCATCAGTAATATAATCAATATATTATTTGTCCCAGCGATTGACCAGCAGTTAGGAACTATTTTATCAGATTGTATTTGGTGCTTAGGTGAATTTTCTTCGTATATTGAAAACGGTAATGAACTTGTGAAGCTTCTAATTACGAAAGGTCTATCATTTGATGTTGAATTACAGTCAATTTTAGTTCCAGCAGTTGTTAAGATATTTGCAACTTGGTCAAACACACACAACGATATTGAAAATAGAAACGGGTTTTTGGAAATTCTAGATCAAGTCATTAGCTTTTTGGAAACTTTGGGAAACTCTAGTGATTTTGTTGTACAAGAAAGATCTTTTGAGTTTCTGGAATTATTGAAGTTGTGTAAAGAATCAGTCCTTGCAACCGAGGAAGAGCTCCCAATGCTTGTAACAGACATTCTTCCTAGCTTGTTTAACTCATATGAGCTAAACCCTATTGCTCTTGGAACACAGCAAACCCTTGAACTTGATCCTTCGATAGATTTGACTACACCATTTTTAAGTGATACAGATATGAAGATTATATTAGAACAGGATAATACTACTGATGAATCTGATGCTGACGATAGTATATTGGAAATGTGTGATATTCAAGATGATGACTATAGAAGTGAAAACAATGACTCATATAAAGCAGGTTCTGAAGATTTGTTGCAAGGCGATAGTAATTTCAAAAAAGTTGACATTGACCGTGAAGGCAATCCGTTCTACTTGAAGAATGAAGAGCCAATTTCCGAAAATAAGAACAATGACGATAACCATCTCAAAGTAGATTCACCTTCTTCTAGTGTAAGTAATGTAGTGGATAAGATTACGATACAGAAGAACAGTGAGAAAACGAAGAAGAAGAAAAAGGTTGCAGTGATATCTGATGAAGTTATTCATTCCGCTGGTAGTAACATTTCAATTAGAGTTAAGAAGCAACCTACAGCAGTTGATAGCAAATCAACTCAAAAGATCACACTAAAGAAACCAACTAAATTGGAACTGTTTGACTTCACGAGTGATAGAACGACCAACTCTGCAATGGAGGGCTCTGATAATGAACAACAGGATCAACAGGATCTGGAGGAGCTGAGAAAGAAATTTATTGAACATGAGATCTCAAATGATGCTGCAAATGGAGATGAAGTTGTAGTTATTAAGAAGAAAAAGAAGAAGTCAAAAACCAAAGAAAAGGATGGAAAAGAGAAAAAGAAGAAACACAAGAAAAAGAAAGAACAAGAATCGGTTGTATTATGAGTATTTTGTTCTTCTCCAATTGATTATTGAATCAGGAAAATCAAGATCGAGAGCATAACTAAAAGTTTCAGAATGACAACGAGTAATCAAAAAATAAGGAAAAGTACTAGTGACTATGTACGTGTGAATATGAAATTTGTATATATTTCTATGTCAGTTAAATATTAAAAATCCCAACATCCTAATTTTACTTTACTATCGTTTATTTTCAAGCAACTCTCTGTATTGCCAGAAAAAAAATAAAAAACTAAATGAAGGCGATGAGATTCAAGCGGATCAAAAAATATACACCGAGAAAACTAGAATCATCAACATCTTCCTTTGAATAAAATAAGTTTAACTGGTTTGAGTTGTATAGCACTGATTTGCTTTCACAATCACAGTCGAATTGTCTAATAAGGACAACCCATGCGAAACCAGTTAACTTCAAAGGCATTTTATGCTTCCATCAACGACACTGACAAGCAAAATTTGTGGTTTCGTCATATATATTTTCTGTCCACTATCAGTGAGGAAATATGTCTTACAATTGGTAAAGACTTTGTAATTGCATCGGCTATAAATGGAACATACACCAGTTCTTGTAAAATCAAATTTGATAGAAAATTCTTCGATGACTTTGAATTTAGACCACATGATATAGTGTTTGGTGAAGCTGGTCTTCAATCTGCCAAAGACCCCCTTGGAAATCTACAGAAACTATATTCAATACTTATAAACGGTAAACATTTAACGACCATCTCAAAGATTTCCGCTGAAACGGGGATAATTAATGAATTTAAGCTATCTATTGATAACACACTGTCATGTTCGGAGGCAATGGCTAATAGATTTTTGGTTACCATTGAAATGGAATCACTTATACAAAAAGAATATAGTCCACAATTTACTCCAACTCAATATAATCCATTGTTAGTGGATCTTAAATATAAAAGAAAATTTGTTGATGTTTTTGGAACAACAGAAACGAGGTCTACAAATGAAGGGCCCGTAGATCCAAAATTGGTTGAGATATGTAATTCTATTGAAGATGGACTCTCAAAGGAATTGTTCTGTGATGCAATTGCTAATGAACCAAGACAAGGTAGCTATAAAAGTTTTGATGAAATTAATTATATATGTTGTGACCAAGCTTTATTGAAAAACTTTATTGAGAATTGTAACACTTCTCTTACGGATGAAATCAAACTACAGGTAGACACCAGAAGAATGATCATGACTGCATTTACTAAAGCAATATATGGAAAAGGAAATGATATTCTCAAAAGTGCAATTTCGATGAGCAATACAATTGCCTTAACAACATTAGAGCATTGTTCTCTCTTTTGGGTAGAGGATGATATACCGGTTGGTCATTCTAGGTCTGAAAAGCAAATAAAAACAATAGTGTTCAAATCAAAGGATTTTAAGAATTTTATTGGGGTCAATTCAAGTACATATTCTAGGCAGAGTGTATTTTCGGGTGGTTATATGAATATTTGGTTTTGTAATCCTGGAGATCCTATTTTGATAGAGTTAGATAAGGAAAATGTGAGATTTCAATTATTACAAGTAACAGATTCAACATCCAAACCTAGTTTCATGCATAATGATATTGAAAGACCTGTTTCTAGGAATATGACATCGACCCAAAATTCCAGTATGACACCATTAAAGACTATGGCTCCCCCATTACAACGTAGCATTTCTGTTAAAAAAGAATTTCGAAACTCACCATTAAGGTCAATTCTGCCTACTGAGAAAGGCACAACTAATCATCATTCTTCCAATGGTACACCTAAAAGGAAGCTGTTTGTGAGAGATGACTCATCCGACGAAGACAATGATTACACAGGTAATCGTAACAGAAATAACTTACACCTCTCGGAACAAGTTGCCGATGCTATGATGGAATCAAGCACCGATCCTGGACATGATGACGTAGAACGACATGAAACAAGGATGTCTTCAAGATCAACCGTAACACCGCAGGTAAATAGAAGTAACACAGTTATTGAGTGGGGATCTCGTAATACTACAACTAAAATTGCTAAAACATCGTTAAATGAAATAGAAATGTTAAAAAAACAACGCAAGCGACTTCTTGAAGAAGAAGGGAGGCAAGATTTAGAGACCAGAAAGTCTAGGAAACAATCTGATACTGATCAACTTGGGCCAACTCAACCAGATTTACCAAAAGGGCTATTAGACTGAGCACTGTTCTGGTTGTAATTGTTGTATTATGTACCCATATAACTGCATTGGTCTTGATGCCTACAGTAGAAAGCTTGTTTGTTATTGGTTGTTCCTTTCAAGGGTTTTTTAAGTATTTAATTTCTTTCTTTTTGAACTTTTTTTTTTTTGTTTTTTAATTTTCATCAGAGCTCATCGCATCGCATCGCATCGCAAATTTTCTTTAGATTTTTGATTTTAAATTAAAGAAAGAAAAAAAATTATATCTCTTCTGAAGGTATATTCACATAAGGGAATTGTCTCCTGTCGTGAAAAGAATTTAGCACTGACTTAATTTGATAACAATATTGTTCAATAAGATGAATTATGATGATGAAGATGACTATGATCCAACAACAAACATCCCTAAACCATCCTTCTCAGGAACTCTCGGAGGTGAAGATGAGCACATTAATAAAAGGATAAAGTTAGATGGAGAATCCATTTATCAAAATCATATGAATCCTGCAGTTAACTATGGTCAGCAATATCCATACTATCCAAATATGCCTTTAAATCAACCACAATATATGGCTTATGGACAACCTATGCAACAGGTACCACCTTACTATAATCACTTTCAGTGGAATATGCCACCCCAACAGCAGTTAATGCAACAATCGTCCATGCCTGTTTTTCAACCAAATTTTGGATATGTGCAAACGATACCTAATGAGGTACCTAAACCGTTTGATAACTATGGAAATGCGAACGCTCCAAAACCATATACAGAGAAAAGTGTCAGTAAACCAGATTCAGATTTTAAGAATCCAAAGAATATAAATGCAAAGAACAGAAATCCTCCTCCAAAATTACAAGAAGCTACCAGGAAAATAACGCCAGAAGACGCACAATCTGAAAATTTAATTGAACCTGAAAATGATAACGTATGCACAGGAAAATCGGTTGACGAAAATGTTGTAGATGGTAGTATTAAGGTTTTAATCCCAGGAACGTCAATAACTCTGGAAACTGATGAGGACATCGAGAAATGGAAAGAAGAAAGAAAGAAGATGTGGCTTTTGCGTATATCGAATCGGAGAAAAGAGCACATGGAAAAAATGGGTTTAAAGGAAGAAGATATAAGGAAAACTGGAAATCCATTAAGAGAATCTAAGAAGGAACAGCAATTTATAAAAAATATACAGGCGCAAGTCACACGATCTAACCCTAAGGCAAACCTGAATATAAAACTTGTTCAAAGAGGTTTTGCAGAGGAAAATGCCAAGTTATTAGATTTCATTGTTGAATTGGGCGATTGTGGTTTTCTAGAATATGAACTTACACAAGAAGAAAAGGATAAACTTTTTGGCGGCTCCGTAACTAATGGTAGTAATAATAACCGTAATTTCAATAAAGGCAGACGTCCTTATCAACAAAAATCGCATAGTAATAATGAAGGCAATAGATACCACCAACCTTCAGCGAAACAAAATAGGACAGGAGCTTGAATATAGAAGGATGCATTTATACATATTCCCTAATTTATTCTGCTTTTAAAAGTCGGCTCAATACAGAACTCAAAGCAGCACCAAAAAAGGAACCCACTAACATACCTTCAAAGTACCGATTTGAAGTCTTCCTAATGGAATGTTTCCTTTGGCGTAAGTCTTTAGAAGAAGACTTGCGTTGTTTAGTGATACGCTTGCATTTATTCTTTCTTACCTTTCTTGCCTGGGGTTTTTTAGTTTTGGATCTCAATTCTATTAATCTCCTCTGAAGGAGTATATTGGTAGTCTTCTTGCTTTCATTCGTACTATTATTAGTATCAGGTTTTTCTACCTTTATTAATTGGTATGTTCTGTTTGCAATGTTATCCATTTTACTTCCTTTGGCCATTGCCAGCATGTGATCACTTAGTAAAAAAATTATTATATATATATATATATATATATTAAATATAGCATTATCGGAAATTTTATAGATTTGTTTTGGTTTTTTAGTCTTCATTAAGAATATCCAACAATGATACAAATTTATTTTTGAAACCCTGTCTGAAGCTGAGTTTCTCTTTAAATTTTGTTAATAATGGAAACTGTAATAGCATGTTTCAGCCTCAAACAGAAAATGTATTCACATGGTAATGCAGATAGGGTGTTTTATAATATAATATAGATGTATATATGGATATATTGAAGTGATTGGAAATCCTTTTACGCAGTACTACATAATACAACAGTCTGATTTTGGTTCCTTGGTCGGTTTAGTCTGTATTTTCTTCTCTGGGATTCTTTTGATTGGTTTCTTACCTTTGGCTGCTGTAGTGTAGCCTTCTTTAGGTTTACTAGTCTGATTGTTCTTTGTCTTATAACTGGTGTCATTTTCTTTCTTTCTTCTAGGTTTCTTGTGTGGTTTGCTGCTTCTATTTGAATTCATACGTTTGTCTTCTTCCATTTGAAGTTGCCTAGCATATTTTTCATCCTCGCTCATCTGTGCCTGTTCCATAGCTTGTTCTGTGGAGTTGACATCGGCATATGTGTTTTCATCCAGCTGTGCTGCTTCAAATGTGCCGGTATAAAATGCGTCATCAGAGCCATCTATAGAACCAATGCATTCCCAAACGATATCCTTACACGACTTAAATCCTAAATCGGTAACTAATGCATAAAGTCTATTGTTGAATTTCGTTATCGTTGAGAAATGGTCGTTACGGAATAATATTGCAAGATCTCCATCAACTAATATCGACCGGATGTGTTCCAATCCCTCATCGGTCAGTTGTGTCAATGACTCCTGGAGGAACGCCTGCACGAGTTCTGCTTCCTGAAGAATCTGGTTTTCCTCTTCTTTAATTTCAGTACCTTGATTGTCCTGTATGTCTACCACCTGTGTCAGAAGTTGCTGGCTTCCTTCATATGTAAACTTGCTTATATCATCATTAGGGGACACCCAGCCGTGCAATATATCAATTTTGAAAAGTTTGAAAAGGGACATCTCCATAGTGTCCTCAAAGGTCCCGTCAAATTGTGGATTAATGTTCAGTCCCGTGTGTAACTGTGGCAGTATTGCTAGGATATGCGAGAGGCTTTCGTCCTCAGTCTCCCCGTTAGCATTCGCGAGAGCTATATTTGCAAGCACAGTGAGTATGTCATCCAGCGCCACTTGTGACCTTGTATCTTGCATCAATTTCAGCAGCTGAGCACTGCTGCCTGATGTGTGTACCGGTGTCAATAACAACACATTGCACAACGCTACCAGGGCACAAGGCCCGTTCTCGTTCTGTAACAATATCCTGTGTTCCACTCCACCGAATGTAACTAACTTGGTGTCAAAATTCATTTGTTAGCGTTGTAGATTTGTATATAACGTAGTCGCCACCCTCTATTTGTTCTTGACTATCACCGTTTCATTCTTATTTGTTAAAGGGTTGTTCTTAAGTTTTTGAAAAAACCTTTGGAACTGATCAAACCTTAATTTTTGAAAATCCTTACCCCCGAGACGTGGGAGTTTAACGATTTTTTGAATCTTTTAACGTTATAGATTGAATAAATAGTATTATTATTATTATTAAAAAGATAGGGTTATGCAGGGTGGTTTAAGGGAAATTTTATATCATATATACAATCACACCCTTCCTTGTTAATGTTGAGAGGATGGAAAGGCATTAAAGTTCGTGAGCACCAGTCTCAAATTAAAATTAAAAAATGCAGAAAAAAAAATAACACAGGAAATATAGTATAGTGTTATGACCTGTTAAAATAAATAAAAGTAATATCACACAAGAGTCTCTTCTCTTCTCTTCTCTTCTCTTCTCTTTTCTTCTCTTTTTTATTCTCAATTCTTCTTCAACTTATTATCCTCGTTCTCGATAACTTTCTTCTTCTCTTCTGGAGAGTCCAAGTCCAACGTATGAGCAGGACACGGTAGGAAAGAACCGATGGCCACGGAAGAGAACGCTATCAGGAACGTTGAGAAGTATAAGTTGTTCATCAACCTGTTCCTAGCTACAGCTCTCATGGTCAAAATAAATAATGGGGTTTTAGAGTTATCTCACAACAGTTTGAAAAGGATACAATACAATACAATACAATACAATACAAATAATACAAAACTGCGCAATATAAGAGAGTAATTGCTCGAATATAAACCATATGTATATATATACAATATATATATATATATAGAAGTAGTAGGGATGTGTAACTCAAACAGGTAAAGAAAACAAGACCCTGTGTGTATTGACGTACATTTTCTCTCTCTCTCTCTCTCCCTACGCGAATTCTCAGTGAGAAAGAGAGACAGCCAATCACAGAACACAGACACCCACACCCACAGACAAGACAGTAGAGAAAAGAGCATGTGTGTGTGTTTAAACTACAAACCCCGGTGTTTCCGTGTCACCCCCCCCCTCTTCTTCTTTCTTCTGCGATATGCATTATTTAAAAATTTTAGTGGGGGGCCAGTGGGAGCGTGGGTATCTGACTCTCTCTCTTTCTCTCTCTGCGTACCTCTCTTTCTTTCCGTACCTCGTTATTCTTCTCAGGTACTTTTCGGTAGGGTAAATATAAGCAGGGTTGTGTCATAAAAGACTGGCTGGGTAACAAACACATATACTTATGAACGTAACTGTGCATGTGATGACTGAGCAGGGTAAACCCTTTTTTTCCTTACCCTCATTCAGCCTTGCCGGGGCGCGGGTCGGACAGGATCTTGAGTATGGTATTTTTTTTCCGTTTTCCCATTTATCTCCGTTCTACTCTGTATTTCCGTTCCTGCCTTCCCAATAAAACAGCGTAGAAAAGGAACGGACTTCCCTATCTCCATGCTATCTCCTGTTCTGCGTGTATGTTAGACCCTTCATGTCAATATCATCGCAGTCTACGTTGGATCCGAAGGTGGTGGAGGGACCCTTTAGATCACCATACGTTTTTCCGAATGTTTTTTTTTTCGTTTATCTGTTATCTCTTGAGCTTTTTGCTCTTGATTGCTAATATCTACCTTCATTACGTTATAATCTACTTCTCTTCTCTTTCTTTCTTTCTTTTTTTTTTTTTAATGATTGACCGGAGAATCGCTTCTTCTCCAAGTTGTGTTGCTTTAGCTTATTTTGATTTTTTACTATATAATACATAGTATGAATGATTAATAATATAAACACTTGCCTAGAAATATTTTATACTTTTCTCGATATTTAGATCTATTTTTTTTTGTTTGTGTTTTTTTTTCAATTTTAATAAAGTATAGATAAGATAAAAGAAACTAGCTAAAATGAGTGATTCAGAGTCCTTTGATGGTGAGGCCCAAAGGTATACTGGCAACGGTAGAGAAAATGTTGTGTTTGAAGCTAGTGCTTCAGATGCCTTGTCTAGAGTTATGTCAGAGGCTATTATTCAAGATGAGGATTTTGTAGAGGAGGCTACGGTTTTGGGAAGGAGCAGAGACAGGAGTAGAAGCAGAAGTGGGAGCAGAAGTAAGAGGAGAGGCGATGACGAGAAGTTCATAGGGAGTACCACTACAACATCGAGTTCTGCGTCTACTAACAGCAGGAATAATAACACTACCAGTGCTAATAATAATGATACTGATAAGGGTTTCTTTCCGGCAGTGGTGAGGAGACTGAATGATATGACGGGTGCACATGCCTCTACCAAGTCGATGTTGATTGCACAGTTCTGTATCACCAATGTGCTGCTGGCAGCTGTGTGTCTTTCGGTTATCTGTATCTACTGGGGTGCTGCATATAGAACAGACCACTACTTGTTCAAAGTGCAAGTGGTCAGTGTGGATCAGGACCAAGGGTTTGGGTCAGTGGCTTCGATCGGGGAGGCTTTACCCAGTCTAATTGAAACCGTTCCTGGTACTTGGCACCAGTTCAACAGCTCTTCGTTTAGTGAAAAATTTGGGTCTGGTACTTCTGGAGATGAAATCAACAGCAAAGTCACTGAGTTGATATACAAGGAGAGGTACTGGCTGTCGTTTAATGTCAAGCCTGGTGCCACTGAGAGTCTTTACAAATCGTTGACCGATCCACTGGCAGAGCCTTTCAACTCATCGGCTTTCTTTGAAGTTATGTTTGAAAGTGGTAGAGATCCTACTAACTTGAGATCGTCGATCTTGCCAATTGCTCAAAAGTTGGAAGCCATCTATGTGGCTTACTTCAACAGCGTTTACTTACCATCCCTGATTGATAACATCACTGCCACTGG
Source organism: Nakaseomyces sp. UFMG-CM-Y6046 (assembly GCA_030571395.1). Classification (NCBI taxonomy): domain Eukaryota; kingdom Fungi; phylum Ascomycota; class Saccharomycetes; order Saccharomycetales; family Saccharomycetaceae; genus Nakaseomyces; species Nakaseomyces sp. UFMG-CM-Y6046. The sequence goes on along the minus strand of JAJLXT010000085.1, from coordinate 34,847 downwards.
TAATGTTTCCCTAAATGATGTCCCATCGAGAAACCTAGCGACAGCAGGCCAAATGGAATTCACATATACTGATCACAGAGCTTTTTATGACCGTGTAGTGCTAGCACCTTTACAAGTCGGTCTTATCTATACCCTGATCTTGACAGTTCTTCAGTTGTCTTTGTATGGTCCATTGCATGCAAAGATGGCTAGAGTGTTTAAGCCAAAACACCTTTTGATCTACAGATACACGATCTCATGGGCCACGTACGTTGTCTTGTCCCTGTTTTTCTGTACCGTCTCTGCTGTTTTCCAGATTGATTTCACAAAAGCTTTTGGCAGGGGTGGTTTTGTCATTTATTGGGCAACCACTTTCTTCACGATGTTGGCAGTTGGTGGTGCAAACGAGAACGTTATCAGTTTGATTGTAGCCTACGGTCCCCAATACATGGCACTATGGCTGATCACATGGATTATTTTGAACATTTCTCCTTCGTTCTACCCAATGGTATTGAATGATCAGTTCTACAGATACGGTTATGCCATGCCTCTTCATAACGCTGTGGACATATATAGGGTCATCTTCCTGGACTTAGACAGAGGTAAACTTGGCCGTAATTATGGTATCTTAGCAGCTTGGGTGGTTCTCAACCATGCTTTATTCCCACTTATCATGAGGACGGCGGGAATGAAGATGAAGAAAAACGCCATGGAACAAGCGCAAGCCACGATTGCAGCCCATGAAGCAAGGAAGGCTCAACAGCAACAGTAGTTGTATCAGTCACCCAAAAAAAATAAAAAAAACATTTAAACAATATTGACAATAGCATTAAAAAAAAAAAATAGACATTCATTTCCCAAAATTACAGTTACAGGGAATTTAATTTTTTTTTTTACATTTTTATCTGTGGAATTGTTGGATATTCCACTAATATTCTCCGGCATGTTTTATTCATCCAATGTCCCAACTAATTCTACTTTTATACCACAAACACATATATAGATACATATACATAACATTTGATTTTAATTTAATTTAATAAACACTTAAGAAGTTAAAATATCTACAGAAATAGTCGATCAGTTATATAATGATAACAGTGAATATTGCTGGTTAATATTTGAAAGTAAATGAACGCTCTTATCAGCACTAATATCGCTTGGAACATTACCCGCACTGGAATCAGGAAATAAACGTTACAAGTGTCGGGTAACTTTGAAATACAATATTTTTTTTTTTTGCGCCAAAAATAACTTTCCCTTACTTTTTCTATTTAACTGTAAAGGACACCAAATGGTTATGAAGGCAGGTGATGGTATATTGATGATTTGAGGTGGTTTCTAGATTATATAGTGAAATCAACAGTCGTTTTGAGATATTTGAAATTGTATTGATCCAATTTTTTTAGAATATTGAGAGTTCACCAAAGGGATCAACTTGGGTGTGTTTTTTATTTTTTGTTTTTTGACTTATAGAATAGGAGAGTGATATTTTGCATAAAGACAGTTTGACAACCGTTCTGTTCAGTGGGCATTTGAGTGTTTGAAATATATATTGAATTGGGATCAAGCCATGGATGAAAGTCAGGTTGAAAGGAAAAAGTCGTATAGATGGGTAAGCGCCACACAGGCCACTTATGACGGAGCCGGTTGGGATAGTAATAGTGATAGTGAGAAGGATTCTCCCGAAAAGAAGCTTGTAGATAGAAATATTGAGGGAAATAACTTACCAAGCCTTCCGAAACTAGATTACGGTGAGAGCCCATCCATTGATAATGCTGTTGAGACACCAAGGATTGGCAGACCAGCCCCGGTAACGGAAGGTGATGAAAGAGCCACGGAAACGCCATCAAGACGAGAACGTATGCTGTCTGAAGAACTTAATGATGAAGACCTGGATGAACAAAATGGTGAAAACCACCAATCCAATGGATCACTTTTGGATCAATCTCAACAAAGGACACCAATGCTAAATAATCCACGTTCTCCTAACATGACTCAGAATAGCTTAAGTCCTTCGGTAAATAGTTCTAAAAGCTCGTTTGGTCGTAGGCCGATGCCAAATAAAAATGTTAATGATCATTTAGACGACTTGATGATGCAAATATCGAAAGAACTGACTCCTAAAACAGAACAGGGCCAAGGTTTTGGGTCAGATGATGAGTCCACGAGTTCATTAAAACCTGCAGAAGACAAAATTGAAAACTTTGATAAGCATTCAGTCCAAGATGTTAGAAGTTCGAAGGAAGTAGAAGAAGATTTGAAGGACGAAGTTGGAGATGTCCATAGTTCCGTGTCCTCAAAGGACCATTTTGATTCAAAGTCTCTTGAAGGAACTTCTGAGAATATACATATAAGTAATTCTGATAAAGTTCCTATTACTGCTAAGCATACTTCGGTTGGTGGTTTTGAATCAACCTTCCTAAATTCCTATGCAAGTTCAAGTGATGATGAGATACACTTGCCATTACATGATGAGGAATATGAACAAGAGATTAAAAACAGGAATAAGGCTAATGATATTGATGACAATGATGATATTTCGCTTGGTCTCCCAACATCAGATGACTCTGAGGATGATTTCGACGATTTCGATGACCATGATGATGCATTATCATATACTGAGTCCATACGATATGCTACTCCTAATAAGGATATCCATGACGACTATAAATCAGAACCACTTCCAGTAATAGATGATGAATCTATATCACATGTTCACCAAAGTCCGATACAGTCTGAACACATAGAAAATGAATTGGAGCCTAAGCAGAAGGATAGTAATATTGCCGATACTGGTGATGACGATGACGATGATGAAATTCTCAATTCATTGCAAGATAGTAAGGATATACATGTTCATAAATCAGGTTACTTTAAAAAAATGGTGTCAAAAGATAATGAACAAGATTCTATTCCAGAAGACATGGACAAAACAATCAAAGACGATACTGATGACGAATCTCATTCTGGAGACTTTAAAAATCAATTTATCGAAAATCAAGAAGGGGACAGCGAGGAAGAAACAAAATCTATTGCAGAGCAGGAGAAGGAGGATGATGGTAAAATTGGTAATGACACTAAAAAGTCGGTTGTTGAATTAAAAAAGGATGATAATGATTCTGAAAAAAACAAAACTAATGACGATAATGAAAAAGTGAAGAGGGAATCTCTAGACTCTGTAGAATCTGGAGATTGGAGGCCTGATACCGAAGCTTTGCGAAGCGGGTTTTTAGAGAACACCGGTGCGAAACCTCCACCAGGGTTTGTAAGAGACGAGAAGGGTGAACTGGTTGATCTTACTCCTTCAAGCATGAAACCAAGAGTAGTTTCTACTTATTCGGAAGTTGAAAGCTCGTGGAATGCTTTTCCTTCCGAAAATAATGCAGACCTAGAGACCATTGGTGATACTAAAACGTTATATGATAACAATACTCTCTATAATGTCCCCGGTATTATGACGAACAATGAAGGGCTTCCTCCTCTTCCCGAAACAATGCCACCTGTACCAAGCACTAATCTTACACCTACAAGTGATAGACCTGTTGAGAGAAAAGCATCAAAAGATGGTTCAAGTATTATACCACCTACTAGCCAAGAGATTGATAAACTAAGTCAGCAAAATTCGGTACCTAATCGTGATCTAAACAAAATCATTGGTAGTAATTCTTCGCATAAACTGAAATTAGAAAATTTGAGAGACTATAAACAAAGTATAGATAATTATGATAGCGGCCTGCAAACATGGATTACATATACATTGAAATCTTCCTCGAAAACAGATAGAGATTTTATCTTCCAAGAGTACAAGAGTAATAGACACGTAAGGGAGGCGTATGCCAATGCTGATGATTTGAGTAGGAAGAATACAGTTATTAACACTGTTTCCAAGGTTAATCAGGATGTGAATCATCTAAGGAAGAAGGTTTTGCACCACTCATTAAAACCAAAAACTCTATTTTCCTCTATTGGTAAGAAGAAACTCTGAGATTTTCAGATCGTTATCAATTTATACTTATATACTACCTATCTTTGAAATGCATTACATATTTTACTACAGCACCATGTATCTTCTGAATCGCAAATTCATAATCACAATGAATCATGTATTCTATACTAAGTAAGTCACGAGTGGAAAGTGTTTTGGAGAAATTCTCTGAAAAATTTCCTTTTTCAATCACCTTGTTAATTTCATATTATGTTTTCGAAGCATTCGCAACTCTCTTCTCTGCGTGAGATCTTAGTTCGTTTTCCATTAGGTCTCTAATTCTATGAGAGCCCGCAATACCAATTGCAAGAACACTCTCCATTCTGTCAAGCGGTATTTTATCTTCAACTTGTAACAGTGATAATTTCTCAGATTTTCCTACTACCCCTAGGGTTACACAGCTCATAGCATTTTCCTCTAAAGAGTTGGTATCCAGTAGAGGTGTTGTATCATATAAACCAACTGAGACACCACTTATGTAGTCGTACATTGCGATACCAGCATCTATCAGAGCTAGAGTGATACCATTTATCAGAGTACCCATAATACCACCATCTTGTTGTAATACGTGTAGTTCTATATCAATTAAAGTACGAGGATAGATATGAAGCATGACGTTTTTTTCAAACGTCCGTACGAGGGCAGTTTGCATCTCTAGGACTCTTCTCTCATTTTTATGACTACCTTTACTTCTTTCAAACTTGGAAAATTTCGTTAAGTTCACAGTAACTTTCAGCATAGCTTTTTGTGTATCCATTTGTGATTTTAGAGTTGGTTCCTTTGGACCCTTCACCAGGGTTATGACTTTATTATTACCTTGTTCCAAATATGAGGACCCATCTGCAGCGTGAGGATGTGTATTGATAGCACTTTCAAAACGACGTAGTTCATTCCATCTACGACCATCTAGACGTAACCCTTCGGGAGAGTAAATTTCAACACGAGACATTATCAATTTTATTTTATTTTTTTTTTCAATTTACTTTCAGTACTTTTCACTGTTTGCTGTTTGCTATTGCTTTGATTTTTTTTGGCTCAAACTTGTTAATACCTTACAATCCAGTCTCCTACTTTATCTTGTTAAATTGACGAAAACAGAAGTTGAACTCTGTAACCAGGCTGTTTTCACCTTTGTTCAAATTCAATAATATTGTTTCTTTTCATTTTCGAGCTCATCGCAGTTTGATCGTAAAATTTTCAGATTTTTTTCTTCAAACCCAAAGCAAAATCTTATGGTGGGTCTTGTACGGCAATTTCTGAGAGAATGGGAGAGACATAGTATAACTGACCATCTGAAGGCAGCTAGTGTGAGTATACAGTGGAATTTCCATAAACGGATATTTCGAAGAATTTATTTTAAAGGGAGGCCCTTATTTTGATAGTTTAATGTGCGGTCAAGATGACTTTATTTCATTCTCTCTGGATTGTATTGGCTATATTATAAAGGAAAGGCAATAGTATAAGGATGTATTACCTGGGTTTTGACTTGTCAACTCAGCAGTTGAAGTGTTTGGCTATTGATGAGGAATTGAGGATTGTACATAGCGAAGTGGTGGAGTTTGAGAAAGAATTGCCACATTATGACACCAAAAAGGGTGTGTATAGCCATGGAGATGTGGTGGATTGCCCCGTGGGTATGTGGTTAGAAGCATTGGACCTGGTCTTGCAGAAATTTGTCGATTCAGGGTTTGATATGGGGTCTGTTAGTGCAATGTCTGGGTCATGCCAACAGCATGGTTCTGTGTACTGGAGGAATGGTGCCGGTGATCTATTGAAGGAATTGGATTCTAAGGATGGTGATTTGGTCAAGCAATTGTTTCCAAAGGCATTTTCCAGAGAGACAGCGCCCAATTGGCAAGATCACAGTACTGAGGACCAATGTAAGAAGATAGAGTCAGTTGTTGGTGGACCTGAAGAATTGGCACAAATAACTGGGTCAAGGGCACACTTCCGTTTCACGGGTCCTCAGATAATGAAAATTGCAGAGCAGGAACCTGACGCTTATAAAGAGACTGAATCTATTTCGTTGGTGTCCAGCTTCTTAACCTCTATTTTGTGTGGTACTATCGTGCCTCTCGAGGAGGCCGATGCTTGTGGTATGAACTTGTACGATATCCCACAGAGGAAATATAATGAAAAATTAGCTGAAGTAATTGCTCCAAAGACTGATGGTGCAGCAGGACTGTTGAAGAGATTGGGTGAGAACGTTGTCAAATGCGATGAACCTGTCTCGATGGGCTTAATTTCTGGTTATTTTGTGGAAAGATACGGTATAAAGAAAGATTGTAAAATTTTCCCATTCACTGGTGACAACTTGGCTACCATTTGTTCCTTACCATTGGAAAAGAATGATGTGTTGGTTTCGATGGGTACAAGTACTACAGTGCTTGTCATTACTGACCAATTTCATTCATCGCCCAATTATCATCTGTTTATCCATCCCACCATTCCCAAATATTATATGGGTATGATTTGTTTCAGTAACGGTTCTTTGGCAAGAGAAAAAATCAGAGATGCACTTAACGCAGATGACAGTAACGATTGGACTAAGTTTAATGAAGCGTTGTTGGATGACTCTTTGGACAACAGTAATGAACTTGGTGTATATTTTCCATTAGGTGAAATCGTTCCAAGTGTCAAAGCAACCACGAGAAGAATTACTTTTGATAAAAAGACTGGCGAAATTATTGATTTTAAGGAGAAGTTCGATGATCCTAGACATGACGCAAAGAATATCGTTGAGTCTCAGGCACTAAGTTCCAAGATTAGAGTTGCGCCATTGTTGAGTGAAAGTGACTCAATTAAGACTCTCCAACCTGAATCAAACCCAATTGTCAAATTTGATTACGATAAATTGAAATTGTCTGATTACACAACAAAGAGACCTAATAGGGTCTATTTTGTTGGTGGAACCTCCAAAAACGACGCAATTGTCAAGTTGTTTGCCGAAGTTCTCGGTGCTGAAAATGGTAATTACAGACTGGAGACTCCAAATTCATGTGCTCTAGGTGGCTGTTTCAAAGCCATATGGTCAGATCAATACTGTTCTGGTAAGATTTCAAGATCAGTCACATTTGACAAGTTCCTGGCCGAAAATTTCCCTAAGGATGAACTCGAGACCATCAAAATTGAAGGCGACATCGAGAAGAAATGGGCAAGTTACAACAACAAGATTGTGCCATTGAGTAAATTGGAAGCAACTCTAGACTAATGACCACTAACTTAACAAACAAAAACTTTATGTGTAAATATGTGTGTAATGACCCTTTATTAAAAAAATTCTTTACTGTTTGGCTTCTGCGAGTGCTCAACAACTCACTCTTCGGGAAGAGCAATTAATCTACCACAGCCTAAATACACTTCTTCTTAGCTTGATTCCATCCCGCAACCAAATGCATAGACCACGCTTATAATTAGTTGTGTCTATAAGTGTGCGGCTGATTGATCACTTCGTACAGGCTCGGCCATTGTTGCCCTTATTTTTTTTTATTTTTTTTACCTTAAAAAAAAATAATGCGGGTGATGTGGTAAGCCAATTACCGTTAATCGTGAAGGGGTGAAGAAAGGGAAAAAAGGTATTACAAGAACAGAAGGGATCTGCTACATTGATTGTCAATTGGTAAACAGCAAGCCGTTAGAACAGCTGATTTGACTGGGCATTTGATATTATACTGGGACAATAGTTATTTTCTTCCCGTGAAGATATAAGAGAAAATAAGTAAATAAAAAAAAGTCGGTTCTTCAGGAGGAAGACTCAAAAAGGGGGGATTTACTTAAAACTATCGAATTTTTGAACTTTAAAAACTGTTATTTGTAAATTTGAAGTAAGATTGATTTATACATGTTGGCTGCTAGATTATTTACAAGGAGAGCTTGTATCACCACAAGCAGGCAGTTGTTAAGGGGCAGTAGCAGGTGCATCAGCAGCACTGCTGCATTGTTCGATGCCAATGCGTTCCTGATGCCAGCTATGTCTCCAACCATGGAGAAGGGTGGTATTGTATCGTGGAAGGTCAAGGAAGGTGATAGTTTTAGTGCTGGTGATGTTATTTTAGAGGTCGAGACGGACAAGGCCCAGATCGATGTTGAAGCTCAAGACGACGGCAAGATGGCAAAGATCATTTATAAGGATGGTAGCAAGGATGTTTCAGTTGGTGATGTCATTGCTTTCACCGCTGAACCTGAGGACGATTTGTCCACTCTGGAGATCCCAGAAGTATCTGACTCGATGAAGAAAACATCCAGCTCTTCAGCACCAGAGTCTAAGGCGTCATCGTCCGAGTCTACTGCGAAGAAACCAGAGACAAGTGCCAAGGAAAGTGTACAGAAGAAACCAGCCTCCAGTGGAAGTGAGAGTACATTGTCCAAGGCTGACCCCAAACAAACTTTGTTACCATCTGTCATAATGGCTCTCGCTGAGAACGGAATCAGTGAGAGTGAGGCCTTGGAGAAGATCCAAGCCTCTGGACACAACGGTAGGATCCTCAAGGGAGATGTACTCGCCTATGCTGGTAAGATCAGTCAGGATTCTGTGGTCCGCATTGCTGAGTTCATGAAGAAGGGCGAGAAACTGGACCTGTCCAACATTGAAAAGGTAGCATTGTCCGAACAAACAGCGAAGGACACGGACGAGAGCTCCGGAAAGAAAGAGCAGTCTGCAACCGCTGCAGCCGAGAAGCTAGAGCCTATCCAGATACACGAGGAGGTTATGTTTGAAATCGACAGGGACACGGATATGTCTCGGGTTGAAAGATCGGTGAGAAACTACATTGATGAGATATACCAGTACACGCACGAAACTCCGCTAGCCAACACTGCCAGCGACAGATATGACCCATTGTTTGAGGACCTGGTGACTGTCGAGCCCAGAGCCTCCAGGTTCGACGTCGAGTACTGTATCACGCAGCTGAACGACGTCCCCGCAGAAAAGGGTGACGACATATTCGACCTGCTCTCCACAAAACACCGCGACCATAAACACAACTCCAGACATCATACCACGAATGTCTACAGCCTGGAAGTTACAGTCACTGTCAACGACAAATTCTCGGACTCGCTAGCCAAGAGTGAGAGATTCCTAGAATGTCTAAAAGAGTTATCTTTATGAAGAGATGCTTTTGTCTGTGTATATATATTCAATAAATAAATAAAAAGGATAATCTAAAAGCCTAAGTAAAGTAAAATAATATATATAAAAAAAAAAAAAAAGAACGTAATAATATTAATTCTTCATTTTTTATCATTCCATCACTTTGTACTATATACGTTTCTGAAAAACCAATGTATTATATCTGTTTTCTCATTTAATGTTTTGGCTACTGAGAAAGAACAACATAGAAACAGAAAACAAATTCAACAATAAAAACCCGGGTAACTATATCATTTACCCAGATCATCAGGGTAACGTTACAGATTCCAGTTTAAGAAGCTAAACAAAATCAGGAATCCGAGTTTTCAGAGCAAGAATAAAAAAAAAAAAGAAATAATTTCTTTTTTTTTGTATTCTGTCTGGTTTTTCTTTGCTGCTACAATAGAGAAAGAGACAAAGGGGTGTGGAGTGGAAAGAACAAAATAACATAGGGGGGGGGGATTCTTGTATATGCAGGAATACAATGGGAGTAAAGAGAGAAGTGTGCACGAGGTTGTTTTTTTTTTTTTGAGAAAAGCAAAAACGAATTCAAAATAGTGGAATCCCAAGTTGAAAGGGGGGGGAGCAAGGGAGACAAAGAAGTAACAACGAATTGACAAAAAAAAAAAAAGAAACCATTGTCCGGTGATGACGTACAGAAAGAGACGCAGGCGTAGGAGAGAGTAAAAGAGAAAACGGTAGAAGGAGCGAGAAAATAAGAATACCATCAAGGGGGGAATCCCGTAGGAGAGAGATAGAGACAATAAAAAAAAGAAACACAAAGAGATAGAACGAGAACTAGAAGCACCAACACATAGTGTGACGAGTGAGAGAGACAGAAGACAGAGTCTACCGGGCAAGATACAGCTAGACCTGAGATTACTATGTGTGATGGGTGTATTGTGATGCAGCATAGAGGGCATAAAGCACACAAACCAATTCTCTCTCTCTATCTCTCTCTATCTCTCGAGGAAGGACGAATGGAATTGAAAATTGTGTGTGTGTGTGTATAGTCGCAGTAGTAGTAGTAGTAGTAAGTAGTATATAGTGGTGTTTAGCTGGGGCTTAGAAACGTGTGTATAGAAAAAAAGGGTTTTTCCTTCTGGTTTGTGAATAATAACGCATAAGGTGTAATAGTTCCTTTTCGAAAAGAAGAACTGAACAAGAAGGGAAGATTTTAAGGTGGGAAAGAGGAAATCAAAAGACGGCAGGTTGAGCACGCACACCACAGTGCAAATAAAGGGAAAACGTTGTGGCAAATAGAGAGAAATTGGAACTGGAACTGAAAAAAAAAAAAAGAAGTTGAAAGAGGGAGGATGGAAAATTAGAAAAAAAAAAAAAAGGTATATAAGGGAGTGGTTTTCAATTGGATATTAGAAATTTGTTTTTACGTATCTTTATTATTATTTATTATCTATTTCTTCTTTTTTTTAATTCATAAATAACCAAGGAATTAAAACACCTATAACACAAAACATATCAGAAAAAATGGTCAGAATTGCTATTAACGGTTTCGGTAGAATCGGTAGATTGGTCTTGAGAGTCGCTTTGTCCAGATCCAACATTGAAGTTGTTGCTGTCAACGACCCTTTCATCACCACTGACTACGCTGCTTACATGTTCAAGTACGACTCTACCCACGGTAGATACGCCGGTGAAGTTACCCACGATGACAAGCACATCATCATTGACGGTAAGAAGATCGCTGTCCACCAAGAGAGAGACCCAGCTAACTTGCCATGGGCCGCTGAGAAGATCGACATTGCTATCGACTCTACCGGTGTCTTCAAGGAGTTGGACACTGCTCAAAAGCACATTGACGCTGGTGCCAAGAAGGTTGTTATCACTGCCCCATCTTCCACCGCCCCAATGTTCGTTGTCGGTGTTAACGAGGACAAGTACTCTAACGAGAAGATTGTCTCCAACGCTTCTTGTACCACCAACTGTTTGGCTCCATTGGCTAAGGTCATTGACGAAGCTTTCGGTATTGAGGAAGGTTTGATGACTACTGTCCACTCCTTGACCGCTACCCAAAAGACTGTTGACGGTCCATCCCACAAGGACTGGAGAGGTGGTAGAACCGCTTCCGGTAACATCATCCCATCCTCCACCGGTGCCGCCAAGGCTGTCGGTAAGGTCTTGCCTCAATTGCAAGGTAAGTTGACCGGTATGGCTTTCAGAGTCCCAACCGTCGATGTCTCCGTTGTTGACTTGACTGTCAAGTTGAACAAGGAAACCACCTACGATGAAATCAAGAAGGTCATCAAGTCCGCTTCCGAAGGTAAGTTGAAGGGTGTCTTGGGTTACACTGAGGACGCTGTCGTCTCTTCTGACTTCTTGGGTGACTCCAGATCTTCCATCTTCGATGCTGCTGCCGGTATCCAATTGTCTCCAAAGTTCGTCAAGTTGGTCTCCTGGTACGACAACGAATACGGTTACTCTACCAGAGTTGTCGACTTGGTTGAACACGTTGCCAAGAACTAAAAAAGTCTTCTTTAAATAACTCACTTTATTCAAAAGATTCTTTTTTTAACCACCTTATAGCTTTTATGACATAAAATAATTTATACAGTTTTCAATGAAATAAATTTTTATAAAAAAACAATTGAAATTTATTATTAATGAACAAAATTTTTTTCCTTTCCTTAGTATATTTAGATCCAAGTACTCGCTTATATACTTGTTAATTGAAGAGTTAGACGAGTAATCTTAGAGTTAATCTGTTTGTATATATATTTCAAGGCAATATACATATAAATGATAAACCATAATTTTCGGACTGTCATTGAAGCAACCTAGTTCCTGTCCGTAACAAATTACGGAAATCACATGAACTACAACAAGCGCAAGTGGTTTAGTGGTAAAATCCAACGTTGCCATCGTTGGGCCCCCGGTTCGATTCCGGGCTTGCGCATCTTATTTTTTATCTTCCTGACAGTCTTCTACGCACAAAGCAAACTAAGAATTCCTTATGTGTGTGTGTGTGCCCATACACTCAGAAAGCAACGGAGAGAAGTGCAATTTTTTTAATTTTCAATTTTGTTTTTATTTTTGCTGATACTCACCACACAAAAACCACAGACACCCCCGCACAGAACAGCCCGGAGAAAGGCAGAGAGAAAAAGAAATCAGCAAAAATTACTGGAAGCCGGGTAAAGTCAGCTTTCTCTCTTTTTTTTTTTTTTTTTTTTTTGCTGAACAGAGAAACGTGCGTAGAAAAGTAAGGCGGGAGACGGCTATGATGTATGGCAGTGTTTCTGTGTGTATTGGTACGTTGGTTTCTGTGAGAGGCGGGGTGGAGTTGAATAGCTTTCCGTGTGTGGTTCCCAGAAAGCGTATAACTCATTGAATATATATATATATATATTACATGCTATATAAGTATATATATTACCGTTACTATAATGAAGCTTCATTTTGATATTTTAGTCCTCTTAACAGCTTTTTAAGAAGGTTAAATTAGGAACTATGGTGCTGATAAATGGTGTGAAGTACTCTTGCGATGTGTGTATTAAGGCTCATAAGGCATCGCAATGTGAGCACACGGATAGGCCTTTGAAAATGTTGAAACCTCGTGGCAGACCCGCTACGACGTGTGACCACTGTAAGGACATGAGGAAAACGAAGAATGTGAACCCCTCAGGGAGTTGCCATTGCAGTAAGCTAGAGAAGATACGGAAGGAGAAAGGGATAACCATCGAAGAGGACATGCTGATGAGCGGGAACTTAGATATGTGTCTCTGCATTCGCGGAGAACCTTGTAAATGCCACTCTAGGAGAAAAAATACCCAGAGGAAAGATATCAAGAAGGAGCTGTTCTCCCCAGGGAGCGAGTATCTGAGCCCGTCTCCCGCTGTCCCACTGGAGATACCGTCCCTAACGATTGATAACTCCGATATATTAACGGCGTTAGGGCCAGTAGTGGATACCAATACCGGTAATAGCGACGACATAAACTTGATGAATGATTTTTTGCGTGCGTCTAATGTGAAGATAGAGCAGGACGATGGAGAAGAAGCAAAGAATCAGTTATACAATAACGTGCCCGTGGAGAACAGCCATAATACATATTCGATAGAAAATTTTGGGCTGACGGACAGTTTGAACGATGTGAACCAATCACATAACGCAATATATCAGAGTAATAACGGGAATATCAAAATGGAAGATACAAGTACACAAGGTTTGACTCTTAACGATTTAGACGAATTACTTGCAAAAGGGATAGAATTAAGCAATACAGTTTGAATTTCTTATCCAAAGTATCTTAAATTTGCATATTATATAGAAAATATTATATATATATACTTAATGACAAAGTTAGCCACTACCAAAATTATGGCGAATACCGATAGAAAGATCAAACGTTACCATGACAACATACCTTGTTATATAGTTACTTCTTTTCGTTCGCCTAACATAGATATACTTGAAATTGGGTTATACTGTTGATGATATAATGAAGAGAATTGTAATTTCGATCATGCCTCGCTAATAGTAACATTTTCCAAACCCTTGTCTATTTTACTTAGATCATTTTCAGTGCTTCTTATCGCATTTGGATTTTCATCATGCAAATAGACTGAAAGACGTTCATCCTTAACGTTTAAAATAGATGTTTCATCATTATATTGTAAGGAAACAAGACGAATTATGTATTCAAGAAGACTTATCGAACTGGATATCTCCTCATCCTTAACCAAATCATTTGCGTCCTCGTAATGGGATGTGCTTTCATCAGAACTGACTTCTTCTTCTTCTTCGTCGTCGTCGGAGTCTTCAGGAGATTCGTATTCACCTAACGCAAACCATTCAATATTTTCCGTTGATGAATTGTCATGATCCTTTTTTCCATGTATGTTCTTATCAGTCTTAAGCACTAAGACAGCGGAGTCCCTTTCTTCTAATTTCAGTAATTTTCCAGAAACACTAAAAAATAATTTAACAATTTGGCATATATCAAATTCTATCGTCTTCGCCACCTCCTCACCGTCCTCTACGTTATGATATCTTCCGTCATCAAACGATTGTTTTATTCTTAACTTGTATTCATACACGTGGTCCAAACTCTTCGTCCTGATTACAGTCGCAAATCCCCTCTTGATATCTTCTTTCCATGTAACTCTAATATTTTGTTGTTTCTCTGATGGTAGATGATAAAACACAGAGAAATATGTCACTTCAAAAGTTGGACCAACTTGCAAGTCCTTGTTGTTAAATTGTTCATTGTTCCTAGTGACATAACTAGACGCTGATAGTAATAAACCTGGAGAAACATTATTTGCCAAATTGGTGGATAAGTTTGCTCCAGAGGTCGTCAAAGAAAGATTGATGAACGGGGTGATCTCTTCAATACGACTTAGCAAATCCTGAATGTAAGCTTCCACAGCTTTGATAGATTCATTTTGTGATTTCGAGCTTCTCGAACCCTCTATTTTTTCCGTCAACTGTCTAATCCTCTCATCAAACTGATCAATCTCGTTTTTCAGGTCCTTAGTCAACCTTAGAGTACTCTCTAAATTTGTATTTCCCCTAGCTGCAACCAGCCGTATTAAATCAATCGCATACGATACAATCTCAATCCTATCCTGCAATTTTATCTTCAGTTTCTCTATACGTCTGGCATCATCTTTAGGTATCTGCAGAATAAAGCCAGTTATAGTTTTGATAGCATACGTTGATGCAAGCGATACACCTGACTTGATCGCAAAAGTTACAGCCTGCGAACCAGCTTTGGCTAAGATTTCGTCCATTTTTTTTTGCTAATGAATAAGATTGCTACCTTGTTTATTTCGCCTTCCGCTTTTACTACCTCGATCTTATAAATTTAGTTGAAACTTCACACTTTTAATATTTTTATTTTATATTTTGTCAAAATCTGTAACAAATCCTTCCATGTACCTTAATTTTCAGCTCTAAGGCTTTCGGAAAGTTGACTAAACTGAGCTCAGTAAAAAAAAAAAATGTAAACTAAAAAAAATAAAAAAAATTATATTTATAGATTCTATAAATTTCATTAAAAAATAAATTATGCTATTAAGTCTCCGTTCAATAAAATAGTTACATGTAATTCAATGTGAAATGTACTGGAAAGCATAGCTGATATCGTTGAAATTATACTCATTTTTTAACAAATGGTCATTTGTTTTTTCTAATGCTTTATGGTTTAAATGATTCCAGGTTGTTGCATCACCATACAACATTGCTGATGCTCTTGTAATCTGCTGTCCAAATTTATTACAGCGCTTACACTGGTATGTCTCATGTGTTTCACATATTGTTTTATCATTATATTGAAATAACTGCCTTAAATTATCAACGCTGAATAACCTTTCAACATCTTCTTTTGCATCGACAACACAAGAACTCAAACTCATTTTCATGGACTGTCTTTGGTAGATCTTTTCTTCTATGGTACCTGTAGAAATAAATCTATAAATGAAACAGTCCTTTTTTTGACCATCTCTCCACACACGAGCAAGAGCTTGCTGATCTGAAGCCGGGTTCCAATCTGGATCCATCAAAATCAATCTGTTTGCACCAATCAAGTTGATACCACATCCACCAGCTTTGGAACTCAATAGGAAAATAAATTCTTGGCCCTCAGGGTCATTGAATCTATCAACTAGTTTTTGTCTTTTATTAATAGACATAGTACCATCTAATCGTACAGAACCGTAATGTCTGTAACGGCACATACGTTCAATCAGATCCAGCGTTTGCGTATAATTTGAAATTAGAACAATCTTGTCATCAGATTCGGTTTTGATTTTATACAAGAATCTCTCTAATATAGAGAATTTTCCTGAAAATTCAGTTTGTACATCTCTGCTCTTACTCCCCGCTGGGTTATAACCCTCTGGAACCTCCAATCTGTCATAATTATCTAGTTCATCTTCTAACTTGATTAAGTCGGGATGATTACACAGTTTTTTCAAAACACCAATGGCCTTTAAAGGTTGTGAACCTCCGTCACCCTTCATAACCTTTTTGATATCTCTTGACTTTATTAGTTCATTATAAATCTTCTTCTGGAAGGGTGACAGATTAACAAAAATGACATGTTCGTATTTGCATGGCAAATATTTGGATAAGATATCATTTGTTCTTCTAATAATGAATTTGGAGACTATATTAGAAAGGAGCTGCAATTTTTTATCACCATGCGAAATTTCTGTATCAGTAGCGTCAGCATCTCTACTTTGTAGAATAGGCAGCTCAAAATTTCTCCTAAACTCATTTCGAGATCCCAGGAGACCAGGGTTTGAAAAATTCAGTAATGCAAAATATTCTGATAAGTCATTCTGGATTGGTGTACCCGATAAAATGACCCTTCTTGGACAATTTATACTGTCCAAAGCAGTAAATGTAAGAGATTCACCGTTCTTTAATCTGTGTCCTTCATCAGCCAATAGCAAACCAACCTCACAATTTTGTAGTTGACTAACATTTCTTCTCAGTGTATCATAAGAAATGATTAAAACTGGTTTAACGATATTTCTACCTTGCGCCTGCGCCCAGATCTTAATCGCTTCAGCAACACTTGTTGCTCCAGATGCCAGCGAAGACTTTTTACCATCCACCGCAAGAGGAGATAGGGTATTTGGTCCCAGCCACTTAACCAGTTCATTTGCCCAGTTATTTACAAGGGAAGAAGGACACACAATGATACATTTATCAATCAACCTTTTACCTTGAGGTCCTTGTCGTAGTAATGTCCACATAAGCGCTATACATTGTAAAGTTTTACCCAGACCCATTTCATCGGCCATAATACAACCATAAGCACCTCTATTATTTGATTGAGATTTTTTCAAGGTTTCTAAGAAGTCGTTCTCACTCTGTTGCTTTTTGCTAATGGTTTTACTGTTTTTCTTCTTCCGTCCTCTTCTTCTCATAGGCTCCCCATTCTCACTCAACTCTTCAATTGGTGATTCTTCTGGTGTTATTTCATTATTAGACTCTGGGTTATTCTTTTGTTCATTGACTTCTGGTGTGGAATCCCTTGAATCTGTAGTAGTATTGTTCTCTCCACCAAGAAAATTCGAAGAAGTTCCTTGGCTTGCCAACTGTTGTTCTAGGAAATCCTTCATAACTAAGCCTGTAACACAACGGTACAGAAATTTAACACCTTCTACCTGATGTGGTCTCAAAATTTTCGCCAACTTCGGATCAATAACAACTGGAACATTAGGAAATTTCTTTTTCTCAGCAGCAGAAGTATCGAATGGTGATACACCCAGTAGCTCCTTCAACGATTTGTTCTTCAAGCCATTAGACAAAAGTTTTGGATGAGAAAATTTGGGTTGCAAGTGGTCTGGGGATTTATCGTCCCCTTCGATATCGTTATCACTGCTATGCTGCACTGAATCTGTATGGTCTTGTATAATCATATCACCATCAACGGATGGATCATATAGAACAATAGCAAACTCATCACTTGGATCATGTAAGGGTCTGGGTTCCGGAATAACTTTAACCTTCATACCCAATGTCTGTGGTAAACTGTGTCTTTGTATGTAACCCTTAATGGGAACGTGAAAAGATTTTTTCAAAGTCGATTCGATCGAATATAACCTATTAGGATCTTCCATCAATCTTCTGGCACTCAAAGCGTCCACCCTACGCCTCTTCAATATTCTATCACCAAATTCATCAGCAAATGGAGTTGTCTCAGTATTCTCTCCTACATTCTCCTTTTCAATATCCATTCCTGCATAAGATATTGTCGCTGATCTCTTCCTTAGCGCTCTCGATACGTCTTGATCGCCACCACTTGGTACTGTCCGACTTCTAGATTTCAACGGTACTTTAAACGGTTTAGTCAACTTTGAAACGGATTCATCGACATTTATTGGTCTGGGAACTAATCTTGGTTTCTCTCCCGCACCAATCCCATTCGGAGGTCTGTCTGGTAATTTCCTCCTAGCCATTCCTTTCAATTACTCAATTATTCCTCCGAGTTGCAGCTCCAGTTACTTATCCAGTTATCGTCTCGATACTGTTTAGTCAATCAATAACTAATTATATTTCAGATAATAAAATTATAAAAGTTATAAAATTTTTTTTCCAATGAGCTCAATATTTACAAATTACTTATTACTAACCTCATTGTGACACGAAAAAGGAAATTTTCAATTTTTTATGTTGTTATTTTTGTTTTTTCGTACCTCCCCAACGCCCCCACACGAAATACAGATTTACCCTCCACTCAGATGGTAAATTTAGTTACCCATCCTTTCCTGCTACCTTTAACATATCCGGGTAAATGGTCACATTTCTATTAGTGATGTGTGATCATATAGTTACGCTGCATATTTGGTTTCTATAGATTATACCTATTAGTAACAACGTATTAGATTCAACTCTTTTTAGTTTTTCTACATCTTTAAGAACAAAATCAGAATCTGTTGTAGTGCCGTGAAGATAATATGCGGCTCCGTCCTAAGCTTCCTTTCCGGATAATAAAAACCCTTATTTTAGTTTGCTCTTATCAAGATAACCGATAAGTGAAAGGTAAAAATAGAATGCCCATTCTTTTGCACTATACTGCTATTCCTCTCACAATAACATCGGCTAGAATCTCATTGTTACGATAAGAGATGAAAGCTATTTTTTTTTTTTTCAAACATAAAGAAAAATAAAGGGAATAATATAGAACACAGGATCAAGAAAATGCATTTGCACATTATGAAACTATGGCTAAAGGAACACAACAGCAAGACAAATCAAATCATATAGCCGAAATGCCGCGTTTTTGAATTGTCAATACATGGTTTCCATTTCCTCTTTGATAAATTTACGTCATCAACATCTACAAGCCGAACAATATGTCCGTTTTCTCTTTTATTTTGTTTTCTACTTTATCTGCTTCTCTTAAAGCTTTTATCGACTTTAGCAAAAAACTAAACAATATTGAAAGTACAATAATTGTGTCAAAAATAAACAACAACAACAAACTAAGGTTGATAGTAGTTTGTCCTACGTAATTCCGCTCCCCTCACTTTCTCTTTAGTTTTAGTTTTTTCTTTCACTACGGCAAGGTCTCTGCTATCAATGGGTCTAGAGATATAGGTACAGTGCTTTCTCTGCCGGAATTGGTGGCCTCTTTCCCACCCACCCCCGTCTATCTTTTCCCCGAAATCCTCGGATTAAGTAATAGACAAACTAAAAAAAGAATTGGTGTAAGAAACATAGGTACAAACGGACATAACTGCCAAGCATGCCTAAAAAATATAAATGTATAGATCAGCCATGTCCAATCAAAAAAAAAATTCAAATGGTGCACTGTTGTCTGAGAAAAAAAATTAGAACACGTTACTTTCTTACTTCCTTCTACGTACATTTCTCTCTTTCTTCGGTTTAATTTTGCTACCCATGTTCTAAGAGAGAAGCCCTTGTATAAAAGACATCTTCCGGCTATAGCATAGAGCAGTAAGAATTGTCTGTGTGGCAATTCCTAAACATTTCTACACCTCCCTCTCTTTTTTTCCCTCTCCGATATTCGTTACATCGAAGGTTGCATCAGTTTTTCTTTTTTTTCTTTCTTCTCTTTCTACAGTTAACATGTTTAAGGGGGGAGGGGGGGATACTCCAGAAATAGGAGGCAAAGATAGAGCCGTATCAATTTCTTTTTTTTTTTTGTTCTTCTTTATCCCAAGATTTGCCGACAGGGGTTCTTTTTTATCAAGATGGAAGCTGCCCCACACACAAATGCTCAGAAAAATCCGTAGAGACATGTATGAGTGTGTGAGTGCTGTCTCTTTTCGATTTTACCTGATCTAAGATAAAACCACGCAGGGAACGGGTTCGAGAAACAAAAACTACTGTTTTCCTCATACTTAGATCTGTCACGGTTCGGAGAGAAAGTACCTAAACCAATTAGTAAGCTCATGAAACAAACACACTAAAAAAAATAAACAAAAACAGGAAGAGATTTTCCTTATCATTTGTATGTTAAAGCGAACATTTCTGACCTCAGCTTCGTCTGTTCCCTAATGATCCCTTTACTTTTAATATTGATGCTTGCGGACTCGATATTGATGTATTTTTATCTTTTTATATTTTTTTTTGCCTCTTCGTCATTAATAAAGGGTCCAGAAATTTGACAACTAGCATTAACAAAAAAAAAGAAGTACCAAATTCGGTGTTTGTATGTTTCCGAGCGACAGTTGTTCCTTCCTTCCGTTGAGTCCTCGGGTTCGGAGCTCCTCAGGAATACCTGAGAGACCATAAACACTCTGATAATGTCAGACAAATGGTTGTATAATTGTAAACTTTCTTGTGGACAAAACCACAGCTACCCCCATCCGCAAAAAAAAAAATCTCTCGCACGATTATAGGGCTTATTCTGTAAAATTTCTTGTTTTTAACAAGACATTCCGTTCCGTTCCGTCCGCTTCTCCACGGATTGAGCGAAGAAGCAGAAAAAATTTCAATTTTTTTTTTCTATTGCCACCCCTCCCCCCTTATTGACGGATAAAAGCACTTCTCTTCCGAAACCGGAGCCATCAGGGAACAAAAAAACAAACAAAGACGGATTTCGTACTAAATCTCTCCATCGGACGGACTGTCCTCTACGGATCAGTTCAATTCTTCAGAAGGATCCGTACTTACTTGTTTTCCGTAATGTTTTTTTGCGTTAATTTTTTTTATCACTATCACTTCTTTTTTATTATTTTTTTTATCCCACTACCGATTTACGTACATAACGTCATAAGCCTTAAACACAAAGGGTGCAGGAGAATTTTTTTCTCTCTCACACTATGATACGTAATTTTCTTAGCCCCTCGATTTTCCTGTCTGCCCCCCTATGCTGGTCTACCTTTCTCCGATGAAGAAAATCTCTCTGTCTCTGTACTGTACAACAAGTCTTAAAAAAGTTTTTCCGAAAATTTATCATCTACAGTAGAAGCATCGTAGTGTTTATTTTTATGTGTCACCTTACTAATCAGTTTGTTACCATCCGAGAAGAACGGTCCGCAGAAAAGAAATCATTGTATATATCTTCTTCCTAGTTCGTGTCCCCACCCTGTTGCCTCTGCAAAGAGCACAGAAACACATTACAAACCAAAATCGCTGTTGAAAGTCCACTGTGACAAGTCTGTACAAAAACCCTTGGATTACGCAAGTTTCTTAATATTTACATCAGCTTCGGTTAGGAACCGATCCTTCCCATTTTGTTTATTGTTCCGAAGAAAACAACAAGGCTAGCAAACACGACAGTAGAGGCAAAACAATAAATAAATAGGAGTTATTCCTAACAAACCAATGTACAGGTGCTGGAATGAGCCCCGAGCTATTTTCCATCCCAGAGCAGAGATTACTTCGCAGTTCTGTGAGCACATTTTGTCCAAAAATGTTAGCACTGCGTGTTTCTCTGTGGGTCCCACCTCCCCGTCCCTGCAGCTCCAACGCAACAATGAAAAAAAAAGCAATCACGTTGAGTGGACAAAGGAAAGCTTCTTTTTTTATTTATTCGGATTTACTTTTTTTCTAAGAAGAAGTTCGTGGGAACCTTGCGTGATAATCTTCCATGCTTTTTAGTTGGCCCCCCTTCTATTTTTTTTGTTCAAGTGTTATCCCTTTTTTTTTTTTCTTCTATTCCACACTTCTCCGAAGTTGTACTGACAACTGAGTATTCATGGAACCCATGGAATATTAGCAATGTATTAGCAATACGAGGCCCTAAAAAGAGAGTGAGGGGCAAGATCCCATTACTCTTCTAGGATAGTCAAAAATATTTACAATATTTTGTTCTCAGAGAAAAGGCAGTAAGGGAATAAAAAACTAATATTTTATCACCATATATTCTTCTGCGGGTAGGAAACAGAGAAAAAAAAATAAATAGAAACTTGTTCCGTGGTAGAAATTTCTTTCTTTTTTTCCTTCGGGTAGTACGAACAAACTAAACTCCATCAACCGAGGAATTAAAACAAAAAAAAAAAGGAATGAAAGTATAGTAGGAAAATAAGGTGACAGGGCCATAGTGAGTTTATCTCCAGGTTTTTAGGAATAAGTAATCGGATCGAGAAAAAAAAAGTTTCTGTATATTACCTATCCACGCCTCGTTTCCTTTTCGAATCTAACATTTTATAAACGTCATATAGAAAAAAACAAAAAATAATTTGTATATATAAAAAGCATATATGTCGATAAAAACTGCTCTTAATTAGAAACTTTTCTTACCAACATTCTCTCATTTCCCCTTTTTTCAAATTCTATTTGGTGTCATCTCAAAATTTAAAGATCAGTTTCTCTTTCATTAAAAAGAAGAAAGAATTTTGCTATTGAAAAGTATAAAAAAAATCATAAAGGTTCACTTGTATTGCAAGAAAAAAAAACAATTACTCAATTAGTAATATTTTTCGTTCCTTTAAAATTTAAATTTGAATTAAAAGAACCAACTAAAAAAAAAGAAAACCCACATATACTAAAAAATGGCCATGTCCGCTAGTTTCACTGTAGTAAATCGTGACAATTCTCTGCCACCATTACTATTGCCTAACCTCAACAGTAATCCTAACCTCAACCCAGTGAACTACCATGATAAAGGGTACGATTATAGCTTGATGAGTGGGGTGCCTTCAAACAACAGTTTTGTGGCACAACAGGGCGTGCATCTGCAACCACCTTCCCAAATGATGGTAGCTGGTACCAACAACTTTACATTTAATAACCCAAAGGCCAGTCCCTCCGGTAGTAATACTAGTGGTCTAACAGATCCAGTATCAAACACTTCATCTGCGGTATCTTTATCCCCATCTCCATCAGTTTCCCCATTAATGTCTGCTGCTGTTTCTTCTCACCCATCCCATTCCTCATTGCATCAAATAAACCCAACTTTAGATGAGCTAGCAATGATCGCCACAAAAAGACCAAAGCTAAGTGGCTCTAACAAATCACCATCTCAAAAGCCTCACTCACGTTCCAGAAAGAACGCTGGTAACAGTGCTAAGAGACAACGTATTGGGCCAAGTTGTGACAAGTGTAGAGTTAAGAAAATCAAGTGTGACGCTCAGTCTGATATAGTAGCACAAGATGCTGAAGTTGTCGGTCTATTTTCTCCTCAATTACACTACGAATTTACTACTGATGAGGTCTTGGATCCAGAATCTGAGATCAACAAATTCCTAAGGGCAAGAAACCTACTGAAGAATAAGTACTTGATCGGGCTAAAAGACTCTTTATCCAAGAGTCGTAATGTTACAAACAGATCATTGGTTAAACATATTGACAAGATTATTGTTTTCCAACCTTGTTCTTCCTGTCAGAAAAAGAAAAACAACCTTTTACTAACTGCAAACTCCACCCCTATTGAGATTAGACAAAATCCAAAATTCCAAAAGACACACGAGCTACTTATCTCTCACTGTAACTGTACTTTCTCTAAGGGTTTTACAAGAGGAGATATTAGCATCTTCACCAAGATAAATTATCATCAGAAGAAGGGTAAGAGTATTGGTAACATGCTTGAAGAAGAAGAGCCTTCAATTTACAAAATGACTACAGCTGATTACTTTGCCGCCTCTTTGTGATGATCAGCTTTTATCAATAAATACCAGCACTTCTTGTTCATATTCAAGAAAATGTTCCTGTTTTCAAAAAAAGAAAAAAAAAAATATAAATTTTCTGTTTATATATGCATCGGCTAGCATTGTACAAAATTATATGAACTGATAGAGCTTTCTAACGCATTTAACTAACCACTTTATGAATCACCTACACACCACTTCCTTTCTTTTTTTATCTCGAGATTTCACTTTTTTCTTCTATTTTTCTCTCATTTGATACTTAATTTGGTTTTTATATTCATTAACTCCCAACTAACATAAAAGTGATCGTATGGTTTAATTTAGTGTTCTTCTCCAATCATAAATATAAGAAAACAAATTACCGTCATTTTTACTATTCCTGTTATTGTTATATTATTATTCTGTTTCCCTGTACAAGTTGTGAAAACTTACCACTTCATCATTTTCTATTTCATTCTATTCTACTCGACTGCATAAAAATGCTATGTTATACAGCATATATATGTCTATATAATTATCTATAGAGCTTTAACGAAACATTCACGACTATAAAAATTAAAAAAAAAAATCATTCCATCTATCTATTATTTGATACAAAGACAAATTAGAGAGGTATATTAACAAGGCTATATACTTATAGTACACTTTTAAATAAGAATTAGGAATCCATAGATCAACCAAAAGACAACCAGTAAAAATAAAGCCACAACAAATGGAACCTTATAAATCTCCTTGAACAATTGCCCAAAGCCCACAACTTTTCCTTCAATTCTATACATACTCTCTCTCAAAATGTAGAAAAACACTGGTATTATACCTACACCAAATATGATAAATTCTAACCATTTAGTAGTCTTGGCAACCGGCTGAGTATAGCCTTCCAATAGACCTAATAATACACTGATCGAAACCCATACCAAGTTGGAGTAACCGTAGATAGAAATGATCTCATATCTGGACTTCATCTTCAGTCCGTCGTAATGGTTTTGGAAACCTCTGAAGATTAGTAATGGTGTGACAAACGTATGAACGTAAAATATCCAAATAGAGTGAATTAGATTTATGAATTGTTTCTCCCAAAATGTGTTAGGCAAAGAGGTATCGTCCCCTATTGCTGACCTCGAAACACCCAACACTATACCGTCTTTTATTAGTTCTACCAGTCCAACCGTAACAAATTTTGCCATTACTGCAGAAGCTGTTATCCAAACAGGACCATATAAATCACTCAGGAGACTAACCTCGTCTTCCTCATCGTCACCAATCTCAAAATTTTGTTCTTCAACATCATTGGTGTTTTCATAGAACGATTTAGGGTACATTATCCTCTTTTTCAGCCCCGCACTATTCAATTGGAAGTAACGTGAGTAATAATTGAGCAGACCAGGTGGTAACTTCCCTTCAGGAATGGCATTATCCGGAGCAACTCTCTCAGGTTCCAGTGGCACGGTACTATCATAAGCAGGAGGAGGGATGTCTTTCACGGGAGCACTATCAAAACCCTCATCGTTCATAATTTGGTCAGTACCCTTATTAGCACTATTGGTACCATAGTTGGCATTGGCATGCTCCTCGAATGGATTTGGATCCGAAATGAAGTCATCTACACCATCCATACCATCATCAATATCGAACAAATTGTCATTATCAGCCATCGTCTTCTCTTTTCCTTATATAGCAGTTATTTTCAACAGAACTTGATATTATATCTTCGCTCAAACAATTAAGAAATCAAATTAAATACAATTTCTAAAGAGCTAACTTCAATTCCAAAAATTATGCTATATTGGCTTCTATTGAATTGATAACTCTTGCTCACATTTTGTTCTTTTTTAAAGACACCAGCTCACCCTTTAAAAGGGTAGGAAGATGCCAACTTCCCTAATGCTAGTAACAAGCAAAAAAAAAAAAGAATAATGTGGACTGGGTTTGCGTAGAATTCGCCGTACCACTGCACAAAAATCTGTACAGAATATCCGTATAAAGTGACACGATGCCACTTTCCCACCACTACATTTTACGGTAATGGATTTACTGAGTATTGGTTCCTTACAATAGTTATATTGTTAGTATTCATCAAAACTACCTAATTCATTTGAATTTCATCTGTTACAATATTAGGATATGGACAGAAACTGCAGCATGTCTGAGGAAACAATCTAACCCCCCACTTCTTTATACCAAGGCGTAAAATAAATTATGACTATATTTTGAAGAATACTGAATGCCCAATACTGTCAGAGTACTACCGCAAACGTGAACCCCCCACCCAATACGAAATATTTCTCACAACAGTTGCTGTTGCACGTGACAAAGAGGTGTCTCGTAATTTATGACTGAAAAATTATTTGGCAGATGCCCTGCTCATCGCACCAGGGCATCGCAGAAATAGGTTTCTTTGCATATATTTGTAAAGCACCAGTACAAAGTCTAGAACTCATGTTTATTTTATACTTTTACTTCTAAAATCTTTAATATATTTGAGTAGGGATTGGTGGTTATATTTTTTTTCAGTTTGCATTTCACATACATTAATATTATCCCCCAGGCTTAACTATTGTATGCTCACATATAGACGGCTAAGTTCGATTGTTTCCAAGATGTCTCTCCCGCTTAGAACTGAAATCCTGAAGATAGATGGAAATTCTATCAAATTTAGTGAAAAAGCCCATCTTGATGGGTCTATGCCTGAGATTTCTGACCCCGAATCAAAGAATTCGCTCTTGCAGGCAGCTGCCATTATCAGGGACACCGATGAAACCGTTGCATTCCCAACCGAGACAGTCTACGGACTTGGTGGGTCTTCTTTGAATGATAACTCAGTGTTGAATATTTACAAAGCAAAAAATAGACCGAGTGATAACCCACTGATAAGTCATGTATCGTCCATCGACCAGCTTAACCGCAAAATTTACAACGATTATGAAACTGGTGGCGACTTACTGAGACACATCCCCAAGATATATCATCCATTAATTGAGAAACTGTGGCCAGGTCCATTGACAATCTTGCTACCTGTACCGAATTCCGATCACAATTCACTTTCCAAATTAACCACAGGCGATCAACCCACTTTTGCTGTCAGAATCCCAGCAAACCCTATTGCAAGAGCACTGATTGCTCTAAGCGACACTCCAATCGCAGCACCTTCCGCCAATGCCTCTACAAGACCTTCTCCTACACTTGCATCTCATGTTTACCATGATTTAAAGGGTAAAATCCCATTAATTTTAGACGGTGGTGCCTGTAACGTCGGTGTAGAGAGTACTGTGGTAGATGGGTTATGTGAACCACCTGCATTATTGCGTCCCGGTGGGTTTACATACGAAGATATTATAAAACTTGGTGGTAAAAGTTGGGAAAATTGCAAGGTGGAGAATAAGAAAGCGATCAATGCTGGTGAAAAGGTGAGGACCCCTGGTATGAAATATAAGCACTATGCACCAACTGCGAAAGTATTTCTATTGATACCAAATCAATATACAAAGCAAGAGAACGGAATGGAAAAATTAGGCAAGTTTTTGAAAGATTATGAAGATCAACTAAGAGGAAAAAAAATTGCATTATTGACCACTTTCCTGTTAAAAAATTCTAAACATGAGATACTAGATCGTATTACTGACATATTGAATGTCGACCAAAAAAATTTACTGGTCTTAAATCTTGGTGAGTCTGGGGAAGAGATCCAAGCGAATTTGTTTGCCTTACTACGTAAAGTTGACGAAGAGGATAAAGTTGACGTCATTATTGTGGAAGGCATTCCCGAGGATGCTGAGGGCCTTGCTGTAATGAATAGACTGAGAAAAGCATCTGGAGATAATTTAATTGCTTTTTGACCTCAAAGGCCTCTTTTACTACTCCATGATGAAACAAGTAACTAATATTCAGCATTCGTTTTTCTTATTTTTTTCGTTTTTTTAATGACACATAACTAGTTTTACTTCGTAATCAACAAATTTATAGAATAGTAATTCGGAGATTTCAAGCTTATTTAATTTTCCTGATTAAAAACTCTCGCACTCCTACACCTTTGCAACAGGTTATTCGATCTCTCAATTCATAGAAATTCTATATTTTAATGCATTATTTATTGTCTTTTTATATGAATTATATTCACATTTATTCTAAAATACAAGTAGTTCACCAATCATAAATATATCAAACGATTGAATAACGTAGAGGATCAGTATGAGCGTTCCTTCTCATCCAATACTTTCTGAGTTCATCAATAATGAAGACACTACTACTAATCATTGCCAAAAAGAATAAATCACCAATGCTCAAACTTTCAGTCTTGAAAATTCCCTGGAAGAAAGGAATGTAAATGGCGCACATCTGACCAAGTAGAGAGAAACCAACAGCAAGGTTAAACATCTTATTTGTAAATATACCGATTTCAAAGATAGACTTGGTTGTGTGTCTACAAGCCAAGGCGTTAAACATATCAAAGAAGACAAAACACGTAAAAGTCATTGTTGTATCTCTATCAGTAACTTTCCCATCTTCAGTCATTTCCTTAATGAACACATACACGGTACCCAAAATAATACACGTAGCAGTACCAACTAGTCTTTTCAAAAGCTCAGGAGTCAGAATCTTGTCAGTACGCTTTCTTGGTGGTTTCTTCATAACTTCATGATCAACAGGCTCAACGCCCAATGACTGGGCTGGAGGACCATCCATTAAAATGTTAATCCATAGAATTTGCATGGCATTTAATGGGTTAGGTAGACCAAATAGCGTAGATAGCGCAACTAATGACAAAGCTGCAATAGAAGTAGACAATTGAAAGGACAAAAAGTTTTGAATATTGTTGAAAATACCCTTACCCTCTTCAATGGCAGTAAGAATCGTGCTGAAGTCGTCGTCAGTTAAAATCATATCAGATGCTTCCTTAGCGACATCAGTACCCATCTTACCCATCGAAACACCAATATCGGCCAATTTCAAAGCAGGGGCATCATTAACACCATCACCAGTCATAGCAACAACATCACCTCTCTTTCTCAAAGCACGAACAATGTTTAATTTATGTTCAGGTGTAGCACGAGCAAAAATATTGACATGGCCAATAACGTTAGCCAATTGATCATCTGACATTTGGTTTAGTTTGTCACCAGTAAGAACGGATAGTTTTGGATCGATAACTGGAATACCAATTTGTCTAGCAATATTCACGGCAGTGTTTTCTGAGTCACCAGTAATCATGATGATATGGATACCACCTTGCAAGAATTGTTCGATAGCAAATTTAACAGAGGGTCTTGGAGGATCATTCATACCAACCAAACCAGTGAAAATCAAATCACTAATGTCATCTTCAACCAATTTCGAACTAGCGTCATTCAGTGGCTTCTTTGCAAATGCTAAAACACGAAGACCTTCAGAAGCTAAGGAGTTGGCGGTTTCGAAAATGATATCCTTTTGTTGCTTTGACAACTTTTCAATCTTACCCTTGTCAGTGACATACGAGACAGATTTCTCCAGAATCTTCTCAAAAGCACCTTTAACAAATAATGTAACCTTCTTTTCACCATCTTGGATCTTAGTAGCCATCATCTTTCTCTTAGAGTTGAAGGAAAGTTCCTTTAACTTAGTGTATTGGCTTCTAACATCTGTTAGATCAAACTTAGACAGTTGTTCCAATAAAGCAACATCAGTTGGGTTTCCCAAGAATTTAACATGCTCGTTCGAATAAGAGGCATTGTTACAAAGGTTACTACACAATAGAGTAGATCTGACATCTTCAGTCAAATAGTTCTTCAAGTTTGCATTGGCATTCTTATCCAACGACAATACGTTAAGCTTGTTAGCCATGCTGCCTAGACACCAAACTTTTGAGACTGTCATATGGTTAGATGTTAAAGTACCAGTCTTATCAGAGCAAATGAAATTAACGGAACCCAAAGTTTCAACACTTGGTAGTCTTCTAACAATGGCCTTTCTCTTAGCCATTCTCAAGACACCCAAAGCCAAAGTCACAGTGACGATAATAGGCAAACCTTCAGGGATAGCAGCCACGGCCAAAGAAACAGAGATTTGGAACATTTCCAACCAGGATCTACCTTGAAGTATACCCAACAAACAGATAATACCAATAACAATAAAACTAGCCAAAGACAAGTCCTTACCTAGCTTATCCATAGTTAATTGCAAAGGAGTTTTTGGCTTTTCAATACTACTCATCATTTCAAAGACAGTACCGAAAGAAGTCTCTCTACCAGTACCGACAACAATACCTCTACCATTTCCTTCTTTAACCAAAGTTCCCATATAAGCAATGTTAGTACGTTCAGCAACTGGGACAATGGAGTTTGGTTGGTCATTGAAACTATCTCTAGAAACAGCTCTAGTACTCTTATGTACAGGTTCAGTTTCACCAGTTAAGTTACTTTCATCAATAGTCAGGTCCACACATTCTATAATTCTTAGATCAGCAGGAATACGATCACCGATCTTGAAATGAACCAAATCACCTGGCACCAAGTTTGTCGCTAGAACATGAGACTCCTGTCCTCCTCTGATCAAATGACATTCCTGTGGAACAAGCTTGTTTAGAGCTTCCAACGACTTCTCGGACCTGTACTCTTGCACAAACCCAACGGTAACAACTATAACAATAGCCATTGTGATACTTATAGCATCATCGATGTTCCCCAAGAACACCGACAGCACAGCAGACCCCATCAGCAGCAGGATCAGCCTGTCTTCAATGAAATTGGACAAAAACTTCTTGACAAGACTCTCATCGTCTTCAACAGTGATCTCATTGGTACCATAGTACTGCCTCCTCTTCATCGCGTCCCCGGATGACGGTAACCCAGTCTTAGCGTCCGTACCAAGCTTGTAAAGAGTTTCTTCCACACTCATCGTACAGTACTCTAACGAGGGGTTAGGCTTAGTCATGGCGGCATTGGTTGCCTCCAAAATCTCCTTCTCCTGGGAGTTCAACGACGTACTACTCCCATCACGATTCAAATCCTTCTCAACATAAGAAAACGGATTCTCACTCATTATTACCTGGTCTTGTTTTGTTTTTTACGTTCTTTTTTTTTTTCTTATATTTTGATCTATAGGTTCTTTTTTTTTTTCTTATTTTTTTATCTTAGTTTTTATTAATGATTCTATCTTAAAGTCTTATTTTTTATTCTAACTTTTTTTTTCTTTCCAGCACAAAGCAATTATTATCAGAAGTATTCAAAAAAAGAAGAAGAAGAAACCAGCCCCTTACTTTCTTTACCTCAATGCTTATTATCCTTTATTTTGATTTGCTTTACTTGTCAAAATGAAAAAAAAAAAACTTTGTGTCGATTGAAAAAGATTTAAAGGTAGCTTTTTACTTTAGTTTTTCAATAATTTTTTTTTTTTCTTCCTTCCTTTCCAGCGTAACGAACGGGAAAGACGCGTTTTTTTTTTCCCGTAATTCTTTTTTTTTTTCCAACACCAACGGGTCCTTCGAGAGAGCGGAGCCAGAGTGTGTCTGTGCGTGTGTGTGTTCGCAAAAAAATTTCATGAAGTTATCTACATGTGATGGGTTTCGTATCGAGGAATGTTGGATATATATAAATAACTATATAGGAATCAAGTGTTGTAACAATGGGAGATAATGATGTAGTTTCTCAATCTCCTCTTAGATAGACAATTATTTTTTTTTTTTTCTCGTTATAATGGGTTTTGGTCTTCTGTTTCTGTCTCTTCTTTCGTAATTGAACTAATTACGTTACTTTTGTCAATACAGGGTGACATGGTAGCCATCCAGCAAGGAGGAGGGGAGATGGGTGCGTGGGGAACGGAAGAGGAGATGAAAGAGAAGTATCGTTCTTCCCGGCTCAACTTCCCCGGGTTTCTTTCCCACCCTTCTTCTTCCCGGGGGTGTCAAGAGGTATTCCGTGCAATCCCGTTGCAAGAGAGCGCACTTCAAAGAGCGATCAGATTTTTTTTAGATTTTTTTTTTGAAATGACCTTCTCCCCCCCCCCCCCTCGTGCAATTAGAGATAATGTGTGTGTTGGTCTAGGGATATCGGAAGTTACCGTTGATTTCTATTATTATCGTTATTACATTATGATTCCCTTGGTGATATTATCAAGAAACTGTGGTTTTAGTTTTAGTGATAGTCTCTGTGGGAAGGAGGGAGGGGCAGTGTGTGTACTAGCAGTAGTAGTAGATAATGTAGATGTTGGTTGAACAAAGGGGGGGATGGTGATGACCTGCTGAGGGTTTGTGTGTCTTATCTTTAATTGTAGATCAACATTATATATATACCTTTTTTTTTTTTTTATTGATAAGAAAAAATATATAAATACTCTCTAAGTCATCTTGTTTCTTACTTTGAAATTGGACGTTAGTATTGTATAAACTCATCATTAAAAAAAAAAAACACTAAGAAACAAACAACAACAAAATATAATAATGAACTCTACTAGACTTGCTCAAACTGCTTCTACTGCTATCCGTGCTTTGAAGAATAACACCCAGATAAAGAGAACTCCAGGTAACTCATTTATTTCGTTCAAGGAGTATAGAGAGAGTGCTAAGACTTACGGTCCATTGAGTGCTTCTCTTGCTTCGAAGAGAAATTTGACCAAGCAGTAATTTATTTATTGTTTCATACCAACGATTAAATTATAAAATTAAGAAATCAAAAAAATAAAAAAATAATTGTAACTAATATATTCACGAATTAAAACAGGAGAAAAAAGCAAACAAAATAGTAATAATACATATTTAATAGAGATACACAAACCCAATATGTATATTGTAATGATAATAAAATAAAGTTTTTTACTTTTTTTGTTAGAAGAAGAATAAAAATATGATTATCATATTTCTTAGATAGATATATAATAATATAAAATGCCAAGAAAGAAAAGTAAGAAATAAATTAATGGTATTGCTGTAAGAATGGGGTCCGATTTTTTTTTTTTCTTTTTCAATTTGTTTTTTAGATGGTTTTTTTGATTTTTTTTTTTTTAAATATAATATTATTTTATTTTATTTTATTTCATTTCATTTTATTGTTAGTTTTATTCCCCCCCCACCACTGTGACTATGACAGGTATAAAATCAGTGGACTGAACAGCATGACTGATACCGGAATACCTGCATATATAATAAACCTTCCGAAAATTTCTATATCCGCAACACCAACATGCTCGATACATACATTGCCGTTCCTTGCGATTTTCTGTAAGATCAACCTCTCCTTCAATGCTCTGTCGTCCCTCACTTTGCACACCTTCAACAGGAAAAAATCATACACCAGTGGTTTACTCAAGACGTACTTCCAAAACACCACAAGCAGGATCCCGAACCCGAGCCTTATTACCAATTGCGTGTATGTGTAATCCGTGGTGAAGGCGTATACAAATGACTTGTCGTCAAAGAAATACCTGATAAACCAGTCGCTGATTTCCAAACCGGACACCACACCCATGAAAGCCACACTGTCTGCGAAACAAGGGCATTCATCAACGGGCGTGATATGTGTGAAAAGGGTGAACAGGCCCCAGACAACACTCACTGCTGGAAACCAGAAGTGGTTACCGTACTCCCACTCCCTTAGTAGTCCACGGAACCCGAGTCTAACTGCAAAACAGAATATCCCAACGAGTGAGCCACTCACCAGGTCCAGGATCCCGTGCATGCCGCAATATATCCTGCCGAACACCAAGGTGAAGTAGTAGAAAACGACCATACCGAACAGCGCCCACTTCGCTAGCGGGGAGTAGTTCGGATTCCCTATCAGCGTGGTTAAGAACAAGAGGCTGACGCCGGTAGCGTTTGCGGTATGTGACGATGGAGCACCGTACTCCTTTGTGGTGTACTCACTCAGTGTGATTCTGTGCAATGGTGGGGACGTGGGTCTTGGCAGACACCAGCAGTCCTTGAGAAACCCGCTCAGGTATATGGAGTAACCCAGAATGTAGACCATGTCTCTCGTGAACTCGAAGTATCCGAAATACACTGGCAAAGGCAAGAACAGCACGTAGAACGTATGCGAGCCCATCAGCGAGGTGTACGTGAAGTATAAATCGAGCACCTTGCACCTGTAGCGCGACTGCCAGTTGTACAGTACAGGGGACTGCTTGTCGACAAACCTTCGGAGACACGTCCTCACTTTGAACCTCAGTGGAGACATGTGTGGCTTGTAGTGGTCGTCTGGGTGGTTTCCGGGGTCGCTCAGCACACTTTTCTCCTGGTAATCATTAGGATCAGACAGGGCTCTTTTCCTCAGCTTCGGTGGAGCCAATCTTGTTTTAGAACCAACAGTTGCCGTCGCTGTTGTCGTTGTTGTCGTAGGGGCTATAATAGTAGTCATCGTTTGCATTAATTCATCTACAGACCTCATTCATCAATGTTTCAATACTAGGAAAAAAAAAATAATAAAAAAAGAACAATTAAAATAAAGAGAATTTAGAAGTTATTAAAAGAACAATTAAGAAATGAATTAAAACAAAATCTAAATCAAAATAGGGTCAATATCTCTATTATTATTTTATTATTGTAAAAAAAAAAAAATGTTATAATTTTATTTTAATTGTATATTAAATGATATTCTCTTTTCTCTGTCTTCGTATTTACCATTACCTTATAATTAATAACAAGAGAGGAAGAGAGAGAGAAGATTAATTCACATGTTAAAAGAAAAACTATTATAAGGAGACAGAGAGCCAAAAAGCCAGAATCCTTGTTTATCATCTTTCTCTGTGTCTATGTGTCTGTATGGCTCTCTATTACTTCTCCGTTATTTACATTTCAATATGATATATTTCCCTTATAAATTGGCCCCTATAATTAACAAAGAGATAAAATAACGTTGCTTGTTTTTCTTTTCACCCAACACCGATATCTACTGTTTTGCAACACCTTGTGGTGTTTGAACAGGCTGATTTTATTTTTTTTTTCTTCAACCCCTCTCCCCGTGCCTTCTTCTCTGAGAGAGTCTCTCTCTCTCTGTCTCTCTCTCTCTCGAAGTTCCCACCGCGTCATTTTCGTTTTTTATCTTTCTATTGTCCTGCCATGTTTCTCTGTCTTGTCCCTTTTTTTTTATTTTTATTTCATTTTATCTTTCTCTGTGTGCGTGTGTGGATCCATCTCCTGCTTTCTCTGCGTGGATTTTCTCTCTCTGCCTCTCCCTGCTCTCTCTCTCCGTGTTTTGTGTCAAAAAATATCACCGGACACACACACACACACACTCTCTCTTGTACTCTTTTCCTA
>JAJLXT010000084.1:46460-57841 GCA_030571395.1 Nakaseomyces sp. UFMG-CM-Y6046 | reverse complement strand
GGTGGGTGATTTGATCTACATTCATGACTATGAGTAAAGGGGGAAGAGACACGGTTTATGAATACATTATCACATACAACTATATATACACACTCGGCGGTCTCCGCCGAGTGTGTATATCTATACTGTGTAGTAATAAGGTACCCCCCTCCCCTTATCATATAACCACAGACAAACCCGATCCCCTTGAACCACCAAAATACAATACTTATACATACACGGCAATATCCATAGATACACAGCAATACAGATATTGAGAACACAATACACCACATAATGCACATGCACAACACACACATACAATATACTATATATCATACATCATACTGTACTACAACATCACATTTAATATCACGAACAACGTATACTTACCCTGCAGTTTCTCTTCTGCAATGCTCCTACCCCCCTCCCCCTGCTGGAAGAAACAGAAGAGTCGAAGCATTAGGGGCATGAAAAAGCTCATTAAGGGCTCTCTCTCTCTCTCATATTGAAAGTAAAGGTGTAATTGATTTTATATATTCTATATATATTCTATCTCCATTGATAACAAGGTATAAGTCTTACGAGAGGAGATTTGAAATAAAAGATGTTGCACTTGAAACCACACAATTTGCTAGTTCAGAAGACCCTGTTTGAAGCAGTTGATGCTAACAGGAGTGGGTCTCCCTTGACACTGGACAGGATCATTTCTGACTTTGATTACACCACCTTCCACATATCTAACAGTCCTGAGAACAAGGCAGTGTTGATCTTGAGTATTAGAACTAAGGCTTGGCAGAGTATAGCCACGGCAGGCCAGCTGTTGCCATTCCTACAGGAGAAGTATGCACAGAGTAGCGGTGTCTCTGTTGCCGGGAGTGTCGAGGCCGGCTACGACTACTCCTTGCAGGCAGACCTGTCTTCTCTCGACGAAGACGCTATCAAGAGATGTTCTATATTGAAGACGCTGATCTTGAGCTACCCATTCCACCAAGCGTTCGAGGAGTTCCACCAATTGAACAGCCAGCCAATCCCAGACGGTGCCGTTGTCGAGTCCCAGAACGTCCACGTTATCAATTACAGAGACGAAGAGAATATATTCGTGAAGGCCGCCAGCGACCGTGTCACCGTTATCTTCGAGACTATCTTCCAGGACGAGACCGACAAGATTCTCGGTAAAGTGTTCTTGCAGGAATTCGCAGACGCCAGAAAGAGAAACCGTGGTATTCAGTCGGCCCCTCAGGTGCTGTTCTCGCACGAGCCACCACTGGAAATCCAGTCCGTGGCCAAGCCAGCACAACAACACGACAAACAGGACAGCAGAAGGTTCATCACATTCGTGCTCTTCCCACGTCACTTCCAGACTGACGAGCTGCAGTTCTCGTCGGTCTCCCAGCTCACACTTTTCAGAAACTACTTCCACTACCACATCAAGTGCTCTAAGGCCTACATGCACTCCAGAATGAGATACAGAGTCGACTCCTTCGTCAAGGTCTTGAACAGAGCCAAGGTCGACGAGGAAGAAGAGAACGAGGACTCCAACAGAAGAACCATCACCGGTAGAAAGATGGTTTATTAAAGCAAGAATAAATAAAATCTTTCCCTCACTGCCATCTCCCCCTCCCTTCCCCTCCCCCGACTATATAGAAAAGAAAGTTAGAGCCATAAACAAGTGGGAGGCATATGTATGTATATATCTGTGTAGTTAAAAACATAGTAACGCTTTTATCATAGAGAGAGAAAGAGAGGGATATTCATATGCGATGTTGTTCAACATCACTTTATACTACATACTAATTGTTTTTTCCCTTCTCCACCCGGGGCCAATTTTTATGCTTTTAAATCCCACAGGGGACGATAACAATCATCATCAATTATGAAATCATCCAACCTTTTTACCAGTTTCTCTAAAACAAAGGAGACCAATTGATCAGAGAGTACTTACGTTGTTGAAAAGAACACGGGATTTTATACACCTGCCCTTTATACTCAAAGGATTTATCACATAAACCCACTTATAAAAAGGGAAGCCCAATCAAAATATCATAAAGAGAGAATAATGGTAGCGCTTTATACTGTTATTGCATGTCTGGTGAGTGTTGTGTCAGCTGTTCAGGTTTTTCCTAGTGACAGACAGCTTGATGTGGAAGAATACCAGAGTGTCTTTAAAGGTATGACCGATGTGCCAACCGTGGTGCTGGACTTGAGTGAGTACCGTTTCGTCAATAGCTTAAACACTGATGGATCCATATTCAAATATATCCTGGATGGCAGTAGTGACGTGCAGATACCTGCCGACTATGACACTATCGAGTACAGCTCGAGACTTGTCGCTGACGAGGACAGCATGGTGCAAGCCTTCAAACCAAGACAGTCGACCGATGTCAAGCAACTAAACACATTTGTGAAGAACATGTATGACAGTTTACTGAGCAAGTACGGCATTGTGCCCACCATAATCATCATTGATAACAACGTCAACGAGGAGAGAAGCAGGGGGATCGTAGAAGATATTGAAAACAGCGTCGAAGAATTGCTGGATGACATCGGGGTGCTACAATACCTGGAGGACCACGAAGGACAAGACGACGAAAAGCAACCGGAGCAAGGTGAAGAACACCGTATCTGGACTGAAGGTCTCTTGATGTGTCTAATTGTCTCTTTCCTCCTTCTGGGTGTCCTAGTCATCGCTCTGTCGTGGCTATCCAGTTTGAGTATCAGTTACGGTGCTCTAGAGAGACAAACAGCTCCATCCAAGAAGACCAACTGAGATAACCAAAAAGAAACACATTTTTTACATAACTATATATCCAATGTATTAATTAATTTTTTCTTTCCAATTTATGATATTGTATTTTTCACTATATAATATAATATACATAGATATAAAGGGACTTGATCGGGGGAATATTTTCATAGTTTCATAATCATTTCTTCTTCTTCTTCGATATGGTTTCCTCTTTCTCAGGGTCGTAACTCGTAGTGTCCTCGGTGAACGCAGCCACAATGTATCCAATCAACACCAGGT
The DNA here is from genome assembly GCA_030571395.1 of Nakaseomyces sp. UFMG-CM-Y6046. Lineage (NCBI taxonomy): Eukaryota > Fungi > Ascomycota > Saccharomycetes > Saccharomycetales > Saccharomycetaceae > Nakaseomyces > Nakaseomyces sp. UFMG-CM-Y6046. Next base: position 54,834 of record JAJLXT010000084.1, on the reverse strand, counting down.
TGGCCACCATGGCAGCCAGACCACCGCTGATGATCGTGTTGTCAGTGAATCGTTGCACGATGAAGAACATCGATAGTGGACATATCACCATTGCAGCAGTGAAGAACACTAGCTTCCTGATAACTGACTTGGGGACGTCAACAGCCATTACTTTGTATTTATGTGTGTGTGTGTGTGTGTGTGTGTGTTGTTGTTGTTATTATTCAAACAGAGTTCCCTTTGTTCTTTTTGTACAAGGTTTAGAAATTCCGCTTTCTTAGCTTTTCTTCCTTTAAAACCTTTGAAGACTTGAAAAATTTCAGTTTTGATAAAATTATTAAAATCAGATAGAAGTTTTGTACAGACAGTGCTCTTTGGATCATTGTTCGATACACACACACACACAGCGTGCGGGAGACTATGGTGCAGCAATTGAGTCTAATGGCGTCCATTGGGGACGTTGATTTTGAGCTGTTCAGGACCTCGATGACGATTTTGACGGGATCACCAGCGATAGTGTTTGCAGATGTTACCACGGTATGGAAGCCTGATCCTCGGTATGAAGTGGACAATGTGAATGCTAAGAACGAGCTTGTGGAGCCCACGCGGTTGAAGACTGCTACGAACCTGCCCTTGGAGTCTATTGTCGCTGACGAGAAGTATAAGGCTGATGGTGTGAGTTGTGAACCGATATTCGAGAAGTTGAAGGGAGGAGAGCTTCCGATCGATGCTGACTATATATACAAGCTTATAGAGTCTCCGGAGAACAGAGGCGTGTGTTGGAGTTTGACCACGGCAGATATACCGGCTGCCGGGAACAACAGAAAGGTCACTATGCAGGCTATACAGGAGTCTACCATATTGCAGCAATCGGGTAAAGAGCCTGCTTTGAAGGTTTTCATGCAGCAACTAGGGTATGTTGTTGATTACATATATGTCACTGTTGGTGTGAGGTTTACTCACCGTCATGATCTGTTCATACATTGTCAAAAGGTTTGGGATATAAGGCAGAACAGGATAAAGGAAGTTACTAAAGGCGGGTTCTTGGTTCATTCTTTTGTCAATGTGAGGAGAGCCACGGACATCGAGCGTTTAAACCATGCGGAGGCAAGTCTCCTGGCCCTTCAAAAGGACCTTTCAGGCTACGTGGAGTTTAAAGTTCCTGATAGAAAGTCCATGGATGTACGTATGCACAATATGCCTAGGATATAGTTTTTGTACTTAAAATTAAAATATTTGTCGTTCTAATGAGATTAAAACACACACACACACAATTATATCTATGGATATGATATTTGATCAGAATAATGTACAAAAAAAATAGTCTAAAAGATTAAGTTCTTACCTTTTTAATTATATAATGAGAGAGAAAGAAAAAAGACTTGTTTAACCAAAAATAGAATGAATTGAAAGAGAAACAAATAAAAAAAAAGAAAGAAAGAGAAAGAGATGATAAGCAGTTTGAATGCTTATAATGCCGATAATGAATTATTGTTTGTTTTTGTTTGTTTGTTTTTTTGAGAAATTGTTATTACAGTATTTATTTTTTGTCCAATTTTTGCAAAGCAGCCTTCTTCTTTGCCAATTCCTTCTTCTTCTTCTTCAAGTTATCAATCTTTTCTTCCTTCTTCTCGTTGGAGTACCTCATCTTCTTGTACAACTTACGTTGCTTGTTGCTCATCATGATCATCTTCAACTTCTTCTCCTCTTCGTCTTCGTCCAACTTTCTCTTGTTCTTAGACTTCTTATTGCTCTCCTCTAGACCAGCATCCTTGGCCTTGGAATATGTGATACCCTTGGCTTCCAACTCCAGTTGCTTCTGGGCTTCCAATTCCTCGGCATCTTCCTCGTCGTCCTCGTTCTCAAGGGCAATTGGCTTCTCGGTGTCCTCTTCGTCCTCGGATTCAGAGTCGTCCTCGGATTCAGATTCAGATTCGCTCTCCTCACCTTCCTCGTCTTCGGCAGTAGGGTCGTAGCCCGTGGCATCGCCCCATGGACTTAGATGTGGTGGCAAGGTCTCGCCAGGTAGGTATAGGTTAGCAGGCAGTAGTTCGGCCTTGTTTATACAGTCGAAGATCCACTGTGGCTGGATGTATGTTCTACCGGCAACCTTGTTCTTCAGTGTTGGTCTGTCGACGATTTGGTGGGTGACAGAGGACATATCGATGTCGGTCTTGGAGTCCAATTGGTCCATAGCGGCTTCACTGATGACTTTACCACCACAAGACAGGATCAAGAACTCGATGGCGTCGATAGGAACTTCTCTGCCGACGTAGAAGACGAAGTCTTCAAACAAACTTGCGACAGGGGAGTCGAACTTACTTGGCTGTGCCAACACGTCACCCTTGATCTTGTTCTTGTCTTCGAACTCATCCAGTTCCACATCCTCAACATTCTCAAGTTCCTCTTCTTCCTCGGCCTCGGTATCGGCCTTGGCTTTACCGGTATCAGCCTTTAGAGCAGACTCCAGAGTCTTGGAGTCGATAGTCTGGGCTTCCTTCTCGGCACCGGACTGGGCAGGAGCAGCCTGTAGAACGTTAGTCTCCTCTTGGCTCTCCAAAATGTAGGAGTTGATACCACTGATGATCTTGTCCTGTTCGACGTCCAGCTTTGGAGGGTAGACAAGCCCGCTGTCGGTGTACAGCTTGAACAGCACAAAGTGCAACAAGGTAGAGTAGAACTCTAGGAAGGTCATCATAATCCTGAAATCGATGTCGCTTGGGATGTTTTCTGGAAACTTGTATGGGATGATCCATCTCACCTCCTCACCTTTGACGGTCGCCTGGTAGTAGATACCCTTGATGGAGACGAACACCTTACGGACGAGACGTTCCTTGGCGACGTAGGCGAGCCACTGGTTGCAGATAACCTGGGCGTCCCTTACCACTCTTGCGGAGATTTGGTTCGTTGCTGGCAAGTTAGCGAACAAGAACAGCATGTTGAGAGCGTCATCGATGTCCCTCACGGCGTCCGGGAAACTTGGGTAACGCTCTTTAACGATGTGATCCAGCTTGTAGGTGTCTCTGTTCTCCTCCAGCTTCTTGGCAGAGGACACTTCACCTCTTCCAAGGGCTCTGGTAAGCTTTCTAGCAAAAGTCTTGTGTTCTCTAAACTTGGCTAGCACAGGTTCGTGCATCAAGTACTGGATATCCTTGGCGTAGTAGAAGGTAGTTGGCGCGGTAGAACCCTTGTTCGCCTTCTTCTTGTTTCTGGGCTCTCTTGGATAGATACCCTTGAAGATACACAGCCTCCTGAAGTCAGCCAGCGAGACTTGCAGCTTACGAACAGCCTGCGACCTCGTAATGAAGTTCCTGGCATTACCACTAGAGTTCTTCTTCTTGATTCTCATATCTATGTTGTTGTTATGTTGTGTCCTATGCAATGCAGAATTCAACAGGAAACTTAAAGAATATAATATAATACATTATAATAAAACAATCCACAAAAAACACCAATATATCACACACTATAAAAATCTGCGATGAGATGAGCTCATCGCAAAATTTTCCAGTTTGCGCAGAAAAGAAAAAATTTTTTTTTTTTCAAAACCCATCGCTGTACACGGTGAAAATTCATGTGATCACAATTGGAAACGCCAGACACTGTTGTATTGTACACCATACATTGTGTTGTATAGAGTACAATACATTGTAGTGTACTATACAATACTCTGTATTACTCTATTACTCTATTACTCTATTACTGTGTTACTATAATATGCAATATACAATAGACAGCATACAATACAGATGATAATACAGTATACTACAACATACAATATAGATTGTAATACAGTGTAATATTATACCATACCATACTATATAATACAATACTATATTGTGTAAAAGATATACAATTCCGTACCCCACGATATCCATAATTGCCACGAGAAAAAAATCGGTAAATTTCTTGAAAACCATGGAAAATTACTTAGACAAGCACGCAGAGAAAGTCATGAAAATCACAAAACGTGTGTACCCCCCTTGGAAAAAAAGATGAATCTGGTGATTCTCACAGAATCCTTTGTACAAGAGAGGGGGGAGGGGGATGTAACCATCTTGCGGCAGTGGAGAGAGGAAACGCTTATACAACACACTACGATACAACACACTACTGTATAATACACTGTGGTGGTACCATACATTGCAATATGTATTGTACTACAACACAGTATGTAATACGATATGTACATTGTCGCACACAGTGCTGTGCTATGTTATATACCATAATATACAGTATACAATACTGCAAAAACAGTACGGCATACTACGCCATATATAATACAAAGAAGTACAGTCATCCGTACACAACGACTACACAATACAGAAGAAAACCATGGAAATTTACCAGTAGAAAATCCAAGGTAGAAAGACAGAGTAAAGAAACACGGTTTGTGTGTACTCCTCCCTTGGAGAAAAACAGATGGGTTCCATGGATTGCATAGACCGCTACATCGCAGTATATTTGCACCACTCGAAGAATCTGTCACAGGGATTGAAAGAGATCTCCTGTAATGTACTACACCACGCACTGTAGACTACAGATACATTGCATATATAATACTGTATTGATGTATGTGGTATACTGTATGGTATTACCATATACAGTATAGTGATGTATATTGTATGTCGTACATCACGATATTTATCCCTATGAGGAAAACAACACTGGGTGTGAGTTTCCCTGGAACTCCCGCAGAGAAGATGAAAGAAATTACGGGTTGTGGCCCCCTTTAGAGAAACTGGAAACTCAGAGAGACACTGCAACAAATTCACGAATATGAGACAACCCAAAACACAACGTGGTAGACAGTATTATACAATATCCTATACTACAACGCTGTCTCACTACAATATATAATACAATACACAATACAATAATACAATACAATAATACAACACACTATATAATATACTACACTCTACAATACAATGCTGCACTATACAATACGCTATGGCACACTGAAAAAAAATTTTCTTTCTTAGCGTGTTGCTAACAAACAGCCGTAGAGAGAGAGTGGTGGTGGTGGTGATGGCTGGCTGTGTGGAAAAAAATTTTTCACTCTCTCTCTGTCTTTGATTGAACACTGTTATATATTATAGTATTGTGATTATTTTAAAATGATCTTACTTATATCTCCCTTTCTAATACCAATTAATACACCACACACACACATACATAAACGAACATGTCTGAAGGTAAGCTGTTTATCACTTTCTCTGGTGGCAATATGTCTCCAAGACCTATGCCAGCCACTGCGTTGATCAAGTACTTCAACTTGCCATTCGAAGTTGTTGAAGGTACTGAGGAATTGTACAAGCAGTTCCCAAGAAAGAGAATCCCTTCTTTGTTGCTAAAGGACGGTACTCACTTGACTGAGGCTATTGCCATTGCCAACTACTTGTCTAGCTTGATCCCAGACGAGAAGGTTCGTTCCACCTTCACTGGTGCCAACGACTTGGAGAAGTCCCAGATCTTGTCCTGGTTGTCTATGACCACCATGGACTTGTTCAACCACTCTGGTGCCGTGTTCTTGACCCTTGTCTTGAAGAAGATGCCATACTTCAAGCCAGGCATGGACTACCACATCAGCTCCATCAAGGAGGTCGCTAACATCTTCGAGGAGAGATTGACCCACTACACCTACTTGGTCGGTGAGAACGTCACCTTGGCCGATGTCTACGCCTACTACATGTTCATCATCGCCTTCGCCGTCATCTTCGGCGAGGACTTGAAGAAGTCCCACCCAGCCTTGACCAGATGGTACAAGACCATGATGGCTCACCCAATCGTCAAGGCCGCCCCATCTCCATTCCCAGCCTTCGCTGAGAAGCCATTGGAGTTGGCTCCAAAGAAGGAGAAGAAGGAGGCAAAGAAGGAGCAGCCAAAGAAGGCCGAGAAGAAGGCCGAGAAGCCTGCTGCCCCAGCTGCTGACGCCGCTCCACAACAGGAGAAGAAGCCAAAGCACCCATTGGAGGCCCTTGGCAGATCCACCTTCGTTCTAGATGAATGGAAGAGAAAGTACTCTAACGATGACACCAGACCAGTTGCTTTGCCATGGTTCTGGGAACACTACAACCCAGAAGAGTACTCCTTGTGGAAGGTCGAGTACAAGTACAACGACGAGTTGACCCAAACCTTCATGTCCAACAACTTGGTCGGTGGTTTCTTCAACAGATTGTCTGCTTCCACCAAGTACATGTTCGGTTCCCTAGTTGTCTACGGTGAGAACAACAACAACGGTATCATCGGTGCCGTTATGCTAAGAGGCCAAGACCACACCCCAGCCTTCGACGTCGCTCCAGACTGGGAATCCTACTCTTACTCCAAGTTGGACCCATCCAAGGAAGAGGACAAGGAGTTCGTCAACAACATGTGGGCCTGGGACAAGCCAGTCGTCATCAACGGTGAATCCAAGGAAATCGCCGACGGTAAGGTCTTGAAATAAGCAATGATGACATTTTTTTGCACACACAAACACATATACACACATATATATATATATAAGATTTTTATAATTATTTCAGTATTACAAAGAATGCTATAATTAATTTTGAACCACTCAACATTGAGAATATAAACACATTTACACTCACAAGTCTGCTTTTGAATGGGGGAGAAACCCCTCCCCCTGAAGTGTGGATTGATAACGAACCATCAGATACATATATCCAATAAACCAGTAGCATATATATATATATATACATATACCGTTGATATGTACCCGTTATCACTAATCCGTTATTATTGTGTTGTAGTTACCCGGGCCATCCGTGCTTAAAAAGCTACCTGCCAGAATTCCCCCCAGCAAAGAGGGAAGGGGAGATTATTCAAAACTCTCTCACTGCATTGATAAAGGAATAAAACTGGATGAGGGTTATTTAGATCTAATATAGTGCTTCTTTAACCATTATATACAACAATTGCAACTTACCCAATAGTACGGTGCTGATATTTGTTATCTTTTGGTCTTTTGAAAATCATCTTTTTCCTTGTTGAGTCTTTTTTGGAGAAGGGAAACGACGGTATAACCAGGTTGATACGGTAGTGTAATACATTGCAATTACAGTACAGAACAGAACAATACACAATATAATATAATACTAAATCATGACTTCCCTTTATTCTTCTAATGATTTCTTTTTGATTTCTCTTCCAGGGAATGCGAAGCCGAGCAATGGTGATTCCAGTGTCGATGGGTACTTGAAGAACTCTTTGATTGGAGGTAAGACGTTTGTCTCTGAGTTCAAGATTCCTGAGTTCAAGATTGGGTCGCTGGACAACCTGCTGCTGGAGTCTGAGGAGCTGGGCAAGATAGACAGCCAGATCGGGTCGTCCGTTTCGAAGATTGTGGAGATCCTGACCGGCATGAAGGAGGCCGGCACGAACGACTACAAGACCATTCCTATCAACAACATGCCGATCCCCGAGTATCTGGAGAACTTTGAGTGGCAGACGAGGAAGTTCAAGCTGGACAAGTCCATCAAGGACCTGATGACGACGCTGTCCGAGGAAGCGAGCCAGCTGGACCTCGATGTCAGGGCCACGTACACCAACTACAACAACGCCAAGTCCAACCTGGCCGCAGCAGAGCGTAAGAAGACCGGTGACCTCTCGATCAGATCGCTGCACGACATAGTCAAGCCCGAGGACTTCATACTGAACTCGGAGTACCTGACCACGGTGCTGATCGCTGTCCCCAAGAACCTGAAGAACGAGTTCGAGCACAGCTACGAGACACTAAGCAAGAACGTGGTTCCGGGATCCGCGGGAGTCATCTCCCAGGACGACGACTACATACTGTACAACGTGCACTTGTTCAAGCGGAACGTACAGGAGTTCACCGCTGCCGCAAGAGAGAAGAAGTTCATTCCGAGAGAGTTCAACTACTCCGAGGAGCTAATAGAGCAATTGAAGCGGGAGCACGACTCCGCCGCGAGCCAGGAACAATTGCTGCGTGTGCAACTAGTGAGACTCGCCAAGACCGCGTTTGTCGACGTCTTCGTCATATGGTTCCACATCAAAGCACTCCGTGTGTACGTAGAGTCCGTGCTGCGCTACGGCCTCCCACCACACTTCACCATCAGAATCATCGCCGTGCCTCCAAAGAACGTCACGAAATGCAAGCAGGAGCTCATCGAGACCTTCGGGTTCCTGGGTGGAAACGCCTTCGCAAAGGACAGCAAGGGCAAGATAAAGCAGGACCCATCCATGAGCCAGTACGCAAACCTCGTAGACACAGACTACGAACCATTCGTCTTCTACCACATCAAATTATAAGACAACCCCCCCCCCCCCCCCCCCCTTACAATATACACCATCATCACCACCAACACCAACATATATAATAATATATACACAACAACAATACAATCTCTCTTTGATAAATGAATAT